>JANVFO010000101.1:0-104653 GCA_027919855.1 Lentinula guzmanii
GGAGGAAAGAATGAAGCTCATCAAGATTTACTGCGAAGTCCATTGCTCGGTCGGAGTGAATGTCAATTTCGGGTCTTACCGTGATGTTTGGGTGATAGCCTTTATTCGCGAAGAACGGAGTTAAACCAGGCATTAGGAGTGTTGTTGTACGCGAACTCCGCAATCAGTAGGAGTTTCGCCCAATCGTCCTGTTGGTATGCACAGTAAATCCGGATGTATTGTTCCAGAGTTTGGTTGACTTGTTTGGTTTGTCCGTCGGCTTCTGGGTGATAACCTGAGGTGAAGTGAAGTTTCATGGAAAGAGCTTCGCTGAGAGTGCGGAAGAAAGCAGACACGAACTCCGAACCGCGATCGGATGTGACATGGTTCGGGACTCCGTGCTTGGAGAAAACGTGATGGACGAATAACTCCACTAATCCTTCGGAGGTGATTTTGTCATTCGTCGGGATGAAAATACCTTGTTTAGAGGCACGATCAACGACAACGAGAATTGCTGTATGTCCGTCGGAAGAGGGGAGTTGTTCGATGAAGTCCATCAAGATTGAATCCCATGGTCGGGTGGGAACCGGAAGAGGTTTGAGAAAACCGTAAGGTTGGTGTCGACAGGGTTTGTTTCGTCCGCAAACTGTACAAGAGCTGACATAGTCGCGAACAAATTCCCGAATCTTCGGCCAAGTGTAATGGCGTCGGATTGATTCGAGTGTCCAGTTCTGTCCAAAATGACCTGAAAGGGGGTGATTGTGAAAGTATTGTAAAATTTTAAGGCAAAGGTTAGAATGGTTAGGAACATAAATGTGATTGTCAAGTTTTAGCAGTCCATCATCACCTACTGTCCAACGAGTAATGGAAACATCTTTAGCTGGGGCTAAGCCCGCGATCGCTTCCGGATCCTGTTCAATAGAATCGCGGATGGTGGAATGGAGCGATTGCAAGTCCATTACGATCGAAGCGCGAAGCGCGGGGCCTTCTAGAAAAGTTGCTCGAAGAGAAGTGGTTAGTTGTTCATTGGTAAAGATAGGTCTGAAATTCTGCGGGTTAACTTGCGCGTAGCCGGTATCCCCCTCTTTTGGATAGACGTCCCAGCGTCTAGTGAGGGCATCAGGTTTTGCACCCAACTTACCCGGACGAAAACGGATCACCATGTTGAACTGGTGGAGGAATTCTGACCAGCGGAATTGTCGCCGCGTGAGGATTTTGGTGGTCAAGAAGTATTCGAGATTCTTGTGGTCGGTAACCACATCGATCGCGTTGCCCAATCCTTCGAGATAGTGACACCAAGCTTTGAAAGAGTCGAAGATAGCGAGGAGCTCTTTGTCATGAGTGTTGTAATTAAGCTCTGCAGCTTGGAAGGTTCGGGATAGGAACGCGATGGGATGAATCTCTCCGTCCGGCAGGAGGATTGAGAGGATTGCGGCTAGCACGTAGTCCAACGCGTCGGTCTCGACGATAAGGGGTAGGTTAGGTTGCCAGTGTGCGAGGATGGGAGCATGAACGAAGCTGTCTTTGAGTTTTTCGAAAGCTTCTTGGCACTCCTTGGACCATAACCATGATATGTCCTTTCGCGTGAGCCGCGTCATCGGGAGTACAATTTCGCTATAATTATAAATAAAATGTCGATAGAAATTAGCGAAACCTAAAAAGATTGAACGTCCTTGACTTTGCGGGGAACCGGCCAGTCAACGATAGCTTGAACTTTGTCTTTTGACATTGTTAAGCCCTCCGGAGAAAGAATATAACCAAGATACTCTACCGTGTCTACACCCCATTTGCATTTGGCAAGGTTCGCGAACAAATGATGTTTACGGAGTCAATGGAGAACCTCGCGGACATGTTCGCGATGAGATTTCTCGTTGTCCGAGTAAATGAGTATGTCGTCGATATAGACGATAACATTAACATCTAAAAGGTCAGCGAAGATGTGATTAACGAAACACTGGAAGGCTGCGGGAGCGTTAGTAAGGCCAAACAGCATAACCTTCCATTCATAGGAACCCCAACGGGTCCTGAAGGTGGTTTTCCATTCGTCGCCTTCCACGATTTGGACTAGATGATATGCGTGAGTGAGATTGAGTTTGGTATAAAACTTAGCTTTCTTAGGAGCGTCCAAGAGATCAGAAATAAGAGGTAAAGGATAGCGGTCTTTTTTGGTGATGTTATTAAGACCGCGGACGTCTACACAGAGACGAAGTTTACCATCCTTCTTCGGCACAAAAAGTACCGGAGCTCCGTGAGGAGAGGTGGATGGTTGGATAGCACCTGTTTGAGGTGTTTGTCGATAAACTCGCGAAGAGCTTCAAGTTCTTTTGCAGAAAGAGGGTAAAGGCGACCAATCGGTGGTTTGGCGCCGGGCTCTAAATCAATCTTGAGGTTGTAAGGTCGGTGCTCTGGCAGCACTTCGGATCCACTTCGTCGAATACGTCGGCGAATTCTGCATACTCCGGCGGTAAGCTGGAAGTATCGGTCTTCGTCTCCACAGAGTCGGGTGAGGTTGAAGCAGCTCGCGCTGAAACTTCAGAATGGATCGCTCGTAATAAGATAGGTTCGCATTTAGCGGCCTTACATGTGCAGTTGAAAAGGACCGCGTTTACTAGAGTGATGTCGACTTTGGGATTTTCAAGCTTGGAAGCGGCCAATTGAGCGACCGAGGGATAGGTGTAGATGGGTTCAAAGAGGAATTTGTCCGATAAAGGATGAGGTGAGGGGCGAGAGCGCGATTGAGAGGAAGGGCGCAAAGTCTTCTTCGATCGATTGGGGTGAGGCTGATCCGGTGCAGGATCAGTTAATTCCGGAGATATCTCTCGCAGAATAGAGGACGTCGGGGTGAGGGACTCAACTTGCTTAGTGGAATGGAAAGTGATGTTTCGAGATACCCAGTCAATCAATGGATTGTAGCGGGTTAAGAAACTGTAACCTAATACAGCTTTACAAGAGGAGTCGAGTGAGGTGACATAGAATGTCAGTAGTAGCAGCTCGCCAGAGGGAAATCCAACATTGAGAGTGGTAGTCTCGATGATCGGCTTAGGTGACAATGAACCATCAAAAAGGCAGAGATTGATTGGAGAGATGGGTGAAGTGGGTAAACTATTTGCTTTTACAAAAAGCGAGTCAATAAAACAATCAGTAGAACCAGAATCAAGTAAAGAGATAAAAGATAGCATCGCGGCGGAAGAATTGGAAGAATCACCGCGAGCCAGTAAATCTAAAGTTTGCAATAATGTGAAAGATTGTTCATCATAAGAAAAAGTGGACGCGTTGAGTTTTACTTCCCGCATGGTATGAACTGAATCAATGCACCTCCCGTGTCGTACCGGGGTACAGGAGCTGCTGATCAGTTTTCCGAATCCACAGAAGTTGTCTCTACGCTCTCCTGCGTCTCTGCAGCTCGGCCTCGAGTCTCACGAGCCTTCTTCCGCTCGCAATCTTCAAACCTATGCTTCCCGCCACAGAAACCACAAAGACCCAACTTCTTCTGGCGCTCCACCTCGCAAGGGAGGAGTTTGCCATCGGAACCTAGGTTAGCAGCGATCGATGATTGCGTTGATGCTGAACTCGTCGAAGACGAGTGGTTGCCTCCGCTAGGCTTACCTTGTTTTCCCGATCCTTGAGTCGAGAAGGCCGCGGAGGAGGGTGATGGAGAAGAACTTGGCGGGTTCTTCGAGGAGGTAGTCGACGCCTTCGAGAATGAAGTCGCGACCAAAGAACGGGTGTTTTCACGTTTCCACTCTTCTTCCTGTCTCCAGTAATAGTTGCCCACGTGAAGGACTTCTTTCCAGTAGTCTGCGAGATTAGCGGGCTCTGGAAGACAGGCCATTTCGTCTTTGATACGGCTTGCCAAGCCGCGTTGATATGCCCACTTAAGGGCTTGGGAGTCCCAGTTTGTAGACACGACGAGAGTGTTGAAGCGGATGTTATAAGTCCGCACATTGTTGGATTCCTTCATCCGCAACGTCCCGAGTTTGTCCTCGGCCTCTCCCTGCGCGTCGTACATACCGAAATTGTCCTGTAATTCCTTCACCAGCGACGCGAAGGAGGACATCCAGGCTGGCATCTCCGCGAGGTTTGGATCCAAAATGTTCGGCTCGAACCACTCCTTTGCGGTGCCACCTAGATAAGACAACGTATAGTTGATCTTCCTTTGATCAGTAAAATACGTTGGGTGGTCAATAAAGACCAAAGATAATGAAACAAGGAAACTCTTCAGTTTCCGCGGGTTAGTACCGTCAAAAACTTCCGGATCCTTGACTTTTGACCTTGCGGTCCCTGTTGGTCCACGATTTTGATTTGTGGATAATTCGGTGATAGCACCTCCAAGATTGTCAAGGGTGCCTCTGAAAGTGGTAAACAGCTTGATGATTTGCTGTTCTGCGATGTCCGTTCGATTGCTACCTGGTCCCGCTGGAGGACTCCTAGAACGGCTAGGTCCGCGAGAGCTTGGCGGTGATCCCGGTCCACCAGAACCGCCTGGTCCTCCGGGTGGTCCTTTGGGATCAGATCCCTCAGGGTCCAGGTCTTCCGGGTGGTCTGGTAAGTCAGGACTTACCTCCTCAATTTGCTCCGCGATCTCAGGTTCCTCCGGAACCTCAGCGGGGATGAGGGATGACGACCAATCCCGCGAAGGACCGGCTTGGGTGGTTAGTTGCTGATGCATTCTGTCACCGAGGGTTAGCGTTGTCGGAGATGGGGGGATGGCCGTCTCCAACGTTGGTATCGCCGTGCGATTGCTATGCGGTGTTCGTACCGTGATTGGTTGCCCATCAGCGGTGTAGAGTACTTGGTACTCGAATTCGGATTGGTCTGGTGAACCAAGGGCATGTAAGTTGGATACCCGTACCATTGCGGGTTGGCTCGGGGCTGGACCAAGAGCGTTGTTACGCCTACGGGGAAGTCCCGTTCCGGAGATTGACTCTGCGAACGGCGCGAAAGCCATCGCATTGGAAGCAAAAGGATTTGCCATCACTGGCTCCTCCTGAACGTTGTCAGAGTCTTTGGTGGTGGTACGAGCACGTCTGCTCCTGGTGTTGACCATTTTGGGTAAGGAAGGATATATGGAGGAAAAGGAAGTGAGAGGTGATAGAATACAATGTGCCGAGTTTGAATTTAACTATACTGTTATGATCATGCACGGTCGTAGGGAATAAGTTGGATCGCGGACTGTAAGTCCGCGGGGTAAAAGGCCGAACACCGAGATAAATCCCGGTGAGGGTTAAGTGATCCTACAGAGAGGTAGTCGGACGTTGACGCTACTATTAATAGCGTCCCCGACACGCCGCTGTCCGAAAGCGAAGTTGAGGGTAATTCCGATCGCGGGAGAACTCACGCGATCGTACTTAGGATGAGGTTTGAGATTAACTCTATTTGATACACTATCGAAGTGCGCTATCAAAGTCAATATTTAAACTGAGGACCAACTATTCTACTCTCGTAGCTTTATACTGTAATCGCTACCTAAGGGTCGCTAAGCAATAGTATCCTAGAATAGTATGGTAGTATGGTCGGACATGTGGAAGATAAAAGGGGTAAGTATGAAGGGAATGATATAAAAGGGTATATAAAGAATCGGTTAAGGTGTTAGGGATATAAACTTGAAGTGTAAAAGATCGCGGAGATAAACCCCGCAACGGAAGAAAATAGTAAAGTCAAATACCGGGGAGTGATCGTCGGGCCCACGGGAGTTGAACTTGGCATGGTCGTAACACCACCCCTGGCTGCTGCCCGGCCTTGCCACCTGACAAAATGAGTTGTACGGCTCCCAGAAGCAGCTTGATCACTGCACTGTGGTGGCATGTGCCTGACAACTCGCTCTGTGGCATTGGGCTGGGAGTGAGTTGAGGTTAGAGCTTTGGAGAAGGGAGGGGATTTGGGAAGGAGATGGATATGGGGGTGAGAGGTTTGTGATAGCCCTTTCTTCACTTTGATGTTACAGCCGAGTGCTTTTTTACTAGTGATTTATTCGCTGCAAGTTTCATTCAGATGGGCTCCATTTTGTTGTGTGTCTATGCTTTTTATGCCATATGCTAGTTTTATTTCTCTGTAGTTCTACCTACAGATGTCGTCGTGTACTGCCTACCATATCCTCAGGGACAGAGGGCAATAAACAAGGATTCAAAAAAAAAAAAAAAATATGGCACCCTAACGCGCGCAGTGCTATAGAATGCAGATAAGTATATAATCAAAGGTGACGATATGACTACAATAACAATACCTATAGAATGCAGATAAGTATATACTGTAGGTAGAGTTAGTCAATGTCTAATGAATCAATTGATACGTTCAACGTACATCAAAGGTGGTAGCAAGTGAGAATCGAAAGAGGGAAAAGAGAGGAAGGTAAGGACATCTTCTAGAGAGGGTCCATAGATAAGGAAGAGGTACGGGACTATAAAATTTTATGAAACGTAAAGTAAAAGATATGAAACAAGTATCATTCTCAGAAGTGCGTATGGTCCTTCGGATGTGCATCGGGATATGCTGTGCTCAGCGTCCTATTGTTATGATCATGCACGGGTCGTAGGGAGAAGTTGGATCGCGGACTATAAGTCCGCGGGGTAAAATACCGAACACCGAGATAAACCCCGGTGAGGGTTGGGTGAACCTACGGAAAGGTAGTCGGACGTTGACGCTACTATTAATAGCGTCCCCAACACGCCGCTGTCCGAAAGCGAGGTTGAGGGTAATTCCGATCGCGGGAGAAACTCACGCGATCGTACTTAAGGTGAGGTTGAGAATAATCTCTATTTGAAATACACTGTATGAGTGCGCTATCAAAGTCGATATTTAAACTAAGGACCAACTATTCTACTCTTGTAGCTTTATACTGTAGTCGCTACCTAAGGGTCGCTAAGTGATAGTATCCTAGAATAGTATGGTCGAACATGAGGAAGATAAAAGGGGAAAGTATAAAGGAAATGATATAAAAGGATATATAAAAAGTCGGCTAAGTGTGAGGGATATAAAACCAAGTGTAACAGGATCGCGGAGGTAAGCTCCGCGACGGAAGAAAATAGTAAAGTCAAATACCAGGGAATGATCGTCGGGCCCGCGGAAGTTGAACTTGGCATGGTCGTAACAGTGCCCCCCCGTTAGGATCGAGCCCTCGAGATCCTGAGTAATAGTATGACTAAAATAGATGTGAATGATTAGAAGCAACGGCGATCAAAGTTCAAAAATTGTGATGTGATGTGAAAAACGAAGAAGAATGAAAATTGTAAGTTGAACCGGCCCTTAAAACGCGAAGCATATAAGAACAGGGCTGTCTCAAAATTTTGATAAGTCCCTCTTCCTTTCACCATGTCTTCTCCTGCCCCCAATAACAACGAAACCATCCAGCAACGGCGCGAACGTATCCTGCAGGCTCAGGCCGCACGACAACGAGCCCGGGAGGAGGAAATTGCGAGACAGGAAGCGGAGTTCGCTGCCGAGATGGAGAGGATCGAGGCAGAGGAAAAAACCGCGAGAGAGGCAGAGGAAAAACGAAAGGCAGAAGAACAACGGATTGAGGAAGAGAAAAGGCGGGAAGAGGAGAGGAAGGTAGCAGAGGAGAAAAGAATTGCAGAAGAGAAACGGGTAGAGGAGAAACGAGTAGCAGCCGAAAAGAGAAAGCAAGAGGAGATAGCAGAGATGAGAAGAAAGAAGGAGTTAGAAGAGGACGCCGCGGCGGAGGCAGAGGAAGAACAAGCACGGGCCCTCGCGTTTGCCAAGTTGGTAGACGAGAATAATAAAGAGAAGGAGAGAGCCGCGAAGGACTTGGAGAAGCGTCGAAAATCGATCTCCAAACCACTCGGTCACGATGTCGAGGTTCTAGTCCCGATGGCCAGCCCGCGGCGTAAAGCCTATAAATCCAAGGCCATAATTTCCGATGAATCGGACAATGAGGTGGTAGAGCAGCCGCGGGAGGTGAATCCAAGGGGCACCAAACGAAAGAGGACGATCAAGATGATCGCGAAGGTGAGTAGTGTGCTCCTCATTGGTTTCCCGTTTTTTACTTGTTTAGGGTGGTCCGACCGAGGCAACGATCGACAACGACACTCCCCTTCCCCCTGACAATTCCCAACCTCGTCCCCCCTGTTCTCGTTGTGTAATGATCGGTAGACCCTCTGACTGTCGTCCACAATCAACGACCAGGCCCACACAGGCATGCAAGATCTGCCACCAGCAAAGGCAAAGATGTAGCTGGTCCGGTGACAACGCCGCCCGTTGTTCGCGGAGTAAACGGGTCAAGTTGGATGATGAGGATGTTTATGAGGGACCCGCCACGAGAGCAGGCGAACGGAGGAGGGTTGAGGGAACAGAAGCGGCGGAGCAGTTGGCAAGGATCGCGGAGCAGAACCAGGACGTGATCAATCTCCTCCGAAGATCGCTTGTTGTGCAGGAAAGGATGTTAGGAATTATGGTCAGGGCCGAACAAAGGGTAATGGAAGCAATGGAAGGGAGTGAGAAAGGAGACGATGAAGATAACGATGAAGATGAAGATGAAGATGGGGAAGGGGAAGAAGATGAGGAGGAAGTTGAAGAAACAAAGAGAAGAGCAGAGATACGCGAGGGAAAAAAGCGCGCGGAGTAAACTCCGCGAAGGACTACTTATAACTACCCTAATCGTACTCTATATTTCTTTTTTGTAGTTTTGTTTTTTGTGGTTGTTTTGTGAATAACGATGTTTTTTGTTTTTCTTGTTTGTTGTTGAATTTCATAAGGGAAATGACGGAGATGAGGATCGCGGGGAATTTATGAAAGAGGAAATTCCAGTATAAGTAATGGATTGTCGCGACAATAATCGCCGCGGAGAAGAATGGATTTTGAGGGAAACATGATTATTAAGTAAATGCGGTGAGAGTCATGATGGAAATGAGAAAGAATTGATGAATACGTAAGGGACATAAGTAAAGATCATAATGGACCAGGTTTGTGAGGGTAACGGAGGTGGAAAGCTGGGACAAGTTCGTCCGCGTGAATTTCGTTCGCGGCAACCCAGGAGAACTCTTCATCAGTACCTTCGTATCCAGCCCAACGAATGTAGTATCGTAAGGGGCATTTTTTGTATCGTCGATCCAATTTCGAGTCCAATACTTCCGCGATGTTGTATTCCTCCTCGCCGTCGACCTCAACAGGAGGCGGCGGGGGTTGAACGCTCGGGAATGGTGTTTGGTTTGTAAGGCTCTAGTTGGGATACATGGAAGACGGGGTGGATACGATTTAGGTAGGATGGAAGTTGGAGTTTGTAGGAGAGAGTACCGACTTGCTCGAGTATGGTGAAAGGTCCGAGGTACTTTTCGGCGAATTTGTCGGTAGGTCGCGTTGTCCGGATGTGCTTTGCCAGCACATAAACCTGTGAATGAATAGGGAATTCAGGGTGAGTAATTCGTTTTCTGTCCGCTTGCTCTTTGTATCGAGCTTGCGCGTTAGTAATTTCATCTCGGAGGAAAGAGTGAAGCTCATCAAGATTAACTGCGAAGTCCATTGCTCGGTCGGAGCGAATGTCAATTTCAGGTCTTACCGTGATATTTGGGTGATAGCCTTTGTTCGCGAAGAACGGAGATAAACCGGTAGAGGCATTAGGAGCATTGTTGTACGCGAACTCCGCGATCGGTAGGAGTTTCGCCCAATCGTCCTGTTGGTATGCACAGTAAATCCGGATGTACTGTTCCAGAGTTTGGTTGACTCGTTCCGTTTGTCCATCGGCTTCTGGGTGATATCCTGAGGTGAAATGAAGTTTCATGGAGAGAGCTTCGCCGAGAGCGCGGAAGAAGGCAGACACGAATTCTGAACCGCGATCGGATGTTACGTGGTTCGGAACTCCGTGCTTGGAGAAAACGTGATGGACGAATAACTCCGCTAATCCTTCGGAGGTGATTTTGTCGTTCGTCGGAATAAAGATGCCTTGTTTGGAGGCTCGATCGACGACGACGAGGATTGCTGTATGTGGGTCGGAGGAGGGGAGTTGTTCGATGAAGTCCATCGAGATTGAATCCCATGGTCGGGCGGGAACCGGAAGAGGTTTGAGAAGACCGTAAGGTCGGTGTCGACGGGGTTTGTTCCGTCCGCAAACTGTACAAGAGCTGACATAGTCGCGAACGAATTCCCTAATCTTCGGCCAAGTGTAATGGCGTCGGATTGATTCGAGAGTCCGGTTCTGTCCAAAATGACCTGAAAGGGGGTGATCGTGAAAATATTGTAAAATTTTAAGGCAAAGGTTAGAATGGTTAGGAACATAAATGCGATTGTCAAGTTTTAGCAGTCCATCATCACCTACTGTCCAACGAGTATTTGAATCATCTTTTGCTAGGGCTAAGCCCGCGATTGCTTCCGGATCCTGTTCAATAGCATCGCGGATGGTGGAATGGAGTGATTGCAAGTCCATTACGATCGCCACGCGAAGCGCGGGGCCTTCTAGAAAAGTTGCTCGAAGTGAAGTGGTTAGTTGCTCATTGGTAAAGATAGGTCTGAAATTCTGCGGGTTAACTTGCGCGTAGCCGGTATCCCCCTCTTTAGGATAGACGTCCCAGCGTCTAGTGAGGGCATCGGGTTTTGCACCCCAATTTACCCGGGCGGAAGCGGATCACCATATTGAACTGGTGGAGGAATTCTGACCAGCGGACTTGTCGCCGCGTGAGGATTTTAGTGGTCGAGAAGTATTCGAGATTCTTGTGGTCATTAACCGCATCGATCGCGTCGCCCGATCCTTCGAGATAGTGACGCCAAGCTTTGAAAGCCTCGAAAATAGCGAGGAGCTCTTTGTCATGAGTGTCGTAGTTAAGCTCTGCAGCCTGGAAGGTTCGGGATAGGAAAGCGATTGGATGAATCTCTCCGTCCGGTAGGAGGATCGAGAGGATCGCGGCTAGCGCGTAGTCCAACGCGTCCGTCTCGACGATAAGGGGTAGTTAGGTTGCCAGTGTGCGAGGATGGGAGCATGAACGAAGCTGTCTTTGGTTTGTTGAAAGCTTCTTGGCACTCCTTGGACCATAACCATGATACGTCCTTTCGCGTGAGCCGCGTCATCGGAGTACGATTTCGCTATAATTATAAATAAAACGTCTAAGAAATTAGCGAAACCTAAAAAGATTGAACGTCCTTGACTTTGCGGGGAACCGGCCAGTCAACGATAGCTTGAACTTTGTCTTTCGACATCGTTAAGCCCTCCGGAGAAAGAATGTAACCAAGATACTCGACGTGTCTACACCCCATTCGCATTTGGCGAGGTTCGCGAACAGACGATGTTTACGGAGTCGACGGAGAACCTCGCGGACATGTTCGCGATGAGATTTCTCGTCGTCCGAGTAAATGAGTATATCGTCGATATAGACGATAACATTAACATCTAAAAGGTCAGCGAAAATATGATTGACGAAACGCTGGAAGGCCGCGGGAGCGTTAGTAAGGCCAAATGGCATAACCTTCCATTCATAGGAACCCCAACGGGTCCTGAAGGTGGTTTTCCATTCGTCGCCTTCCGCGATTCGGACTAGATGATATGCGTGAGTGAGATCGAGTTTGGTATAAAACTTAGCTTTCTTAGGAGCGTCCAAGAGATCAGAAATAAGGGGTAAAGGGTAACGGTCCTTTTTGGTGATCTTGTTAAGACCGCGGAAGTCTACACAGAGACGGAGTTTTCCATCCTTCTTCGGCACAAAAAGTACCGGAGCCCCGTGAGGAGAGGTGGATGGTTGGATAGCACCTGTTTCCAAGTGCTTGTCGATAAACTTCAAGTTCCTTTGAGGAAAGAGGGTAAAGGCGACCGATAGGGGGTTCGGCGCCAGGCTCCAAATCAATCTTGAGGTCGTAAGGGCGGTGCTCTGGCAGCACTTCGGAATCCACTTCGTCGAATACGTCGGCGAATTCCGCATACTCCGGCGGTAAGCTGGAAGTATCGGTTTTCGTCTCCGCGGAGTCGGGTGAGGTTGAAGCAGCTCGCGCTGAAACTTCAGAATGGATCGCTCGTAGTAAAATAGGTTCGCATTTAGCGGCCTTACATGCGCGGTTGAAAAGGACCGCGTTTACTAGAGCGATGTCGACTTCGGGATTTTCGAGCTTGGAAGCGGCCAATTGAGCGACCGAGGGATAGGTGTAGATGGGTTCAAAGAGGAATTTGTCCGTTAAAGGATGAGGTGAGGGCGAGAGCGCGATCGAGAGGAAGGGCGCGAAGTCTTCTTCGATCGATTGGGGTGAGGCTGATCCGGCGCAGGATCAGTTAACTCCGGGGATATCTCCCGCGGAGTTGAGGACGTCGGGGTGAGGGACTCAACTTGCTTAGTGGAACGGAAAGTGATGTTTCGAGATACCCAGTCAATCAACGGATTGTAGCGGGTTAAGAAACTGTAACCTAATACAGCTTTGCAAGAGGAGTCGAGTGAGGTGACATAGAATGTCAGTAGTAGCAGCTCGCCAGAGGGAAATCGAACGTTGAGAGTGGTAGTCTCGACGATCGGCTTAGGTGACAATGAACCATCGAAAAGGCGGAGATTGATTGGAGATGGGTGAAGTTGGTAAACTATTAGCTTTTACAAAAAGCGAGTCAATAAAACAATCAGTAGAACCAGAATCAAGTAAAGAGATAAAGGATAGCGTCGCGGCGGAGGAATCGGAAGAATCGCCGCGAGCCGGTAAATCTAAAGTTAGCGATAAAGTGAAAGATTGTTCGTCATATGAAAGAGTGGACGCGTTGAGTTTACTTCCCGTGGTACGATCTGAATCAACGCAACTCCCGTGTCGTACCGAGGTACAGGACTGCTGATCAGTTTTCCGAATCCACGGAAGTTGTCTCTACGCTCTCCCTGCGTCTCGCAGCTCGAATGTCACAAAGGTGACGATGGCGGCAAGACTGAGCGGAAGCTTAGGCGGAAGCGGACAGATACCCAACTTCTTCCGGCGCTCCGCCTCGCTAGGGAGGAGTTTGCCGTCGAACCTAGGTTAGCAGCGATCGACGATCGCGTCGATGCTGAACCGTCGAAGACGAGTGGTTGCCTCCGCTAGGCTTACCTTGTTTTCCCGATCCTTTAGTCGAGAAGGCCGCGGAGGAGGGTGATGGAGAACTTGGCGAGTTCTTCGAGGATGTAGTCGACGCTTCGAGAATGAAGTCGCGACCGTCGAACGGGCGTTTTCGCGTTTCCGCTCTTCTTCCCGTCTCCAGTACCGGTTGTCCACGCGAAGGACTTCTTTCCGGTAGTCCGCGAGATTAGCGGGCTCTGGAAGACGGGCCATTTCGTCTTTGATACGGCTTGCCAAGCCGCGTTGATATGCCCACTTAAGGGCTTGGGAAGTCCCAGTTTGTAGACGCCGCGAGAGTGTTGAAACGGATGTTGTAAATCCGTACATTGTCGGATTCCTTCATCCTCAACGTCCGAGCTTGTCCTCGGCCTCTCCCTGCGCGTCGTACATACCGAAATTGTCCTGAAGCTCCTTCACCAGCGACGCGAAGGAGGACGTCCAGGCGGGCATCTCCGCGAGGTTCGGATCCAAAATGTCCGGCTCAAACCACTCCTTTGCGGCGCCACCTAAATAAGACAACGTATAGTTGATCTTCCTTTGATCAGTAAAATACGTTGGGCGGTCAATAAAGACCAGAGATAAGGAGACAAGGGAAACTCTCCAGTTTCCGCAGGTTAGTACCGTCGAAAACTTCCGGATCCTTGACTTTTGACCTTGCGGTCTCTGTCGGTCCACGATTTTGATTCGTGGGATAGTTCGGTGATAGCACCTCCAAGATTATCGAGGGTGCCTCTGAAGGTAGTGAACAGCTTGATGATCCGCTGTTCTGCAATATCGGTGCGATTGCTACCTGGTCCCCCTGGAGGACTCCTAGAACGGCTAGGACCACGAGAGCTAGGTGGTGATCCCGGTCCACCAGGACCTCCTGGTCCTCCGGTGGTCCTTCGGGATCAGATCCCTCAGGGTCCGGGTCTTCCGGGTGGTCTGGTAAGTCAGACTTACCTCCTCAGTTTGCTCCATGATCTCAGGTTCTTCAGGAACCTCAGCGGGGATTAGGGATGAAGACCGATCCCGCGAGGGACCAGCCTGGGTTGTTAATTGCTGACGCATTCTGTCAGCGAGGGTAAGAGTTGTCGGAGATGGGGGGATGGCCGTCTCCAACGTTGGTATCGCTGTGCGATTGCTACGCGGCGTTCGTACCGTGATTGGTTGCCCATCAGCGGTGTAGAGTACTTGGTACTCGAATTCGGCTTGGTCTGGTGAACCAAGAGCGTGAAGATTTGACACCCGTACCGTTGCGGGTTGGCTCGGGGCTGGACCGAAAGCGTTGGTACGCCTACGGGAAGTCCCGTTCCAGAGATAGACTCGGCGAACGGCGCGAAAGCCGTCGCGTTGGTAGCGAAAGGATTTGCCATGACTGGCTCCTCCTGAACGTTGTCAGAGTCCGCGGTGTTGGTACGAGCACGTCTGCTCCTGGTATTGACCATTTTGGGTAGAGATGATAAGAATGGCGGAAAGGAAGTGAAAGATGTGTTACGACCATGCCAAGTCAAACTCCCGCGGTCCGACGATTGTTTTCGGTATTTCGACTTCATCATAACCCCGAAGCGAGCGAAGTGTAAGAGAGCGAAGTGTTAACTAGCGAAGAGAGTAGGGCGAAGTCGCGAAGGGAGAACTTAGCGATATGATAGCGATGACTAACGCGTATATTGTGGAACCATTATCGCATGAATATAACAGAACCCATCTACACCTATCCCTCGGTCGCTCAATTGGCCGCTTCCAAGCTCGAAAATCCCGAAGTCGACATCGCTCTAGTAAACGCGGTCCTTTTCAACCGCGCATGTAAGGCCGCTAAATGCGAACCTATTTTACTACGAGCGATCCATTCTGAAGTTTCAGCACGAGCTGCTTCAACCTCACCCGACTCCGCGGAGACGAAAACCGATACTTCCAGCTTACCGCCGGAGTATGCGGAATTCGCCGACGTATTCGACGAAGTGGATTCCGAAGTGCTGCCAGAGCACCGCCCTTACGACCTCAAGATTGATTTGGAGCCTGGCGCCGAACCCCCTATCGGTCGCCTTTACCCTCTTTCCTCAAAGGAACTTGAAGCTCTTCGCGAGTTTATCGACAAGCACTTGGAAACAGGTGCTATCCAACCATCCACCTCTCCTCACGGGGCTCCGGTACTTTTTGTGCCGAAGAAGGATGGAAAACTCCGTCTCTGCGTAGACTTCCGCGGTCTTAACAAGATTACCAAAAAGGACCGTTACCTTTACCCTTATTTCTGATCTCTTGGACCTCCTAAGAAAGCTAAGTTTTATACCAAACTCGATCTCACTCATGCATATCATCTAGTCCGAATCGCGGAAGGCGACGAATGGAAAACCACCTTCAGGACCCGTTGGGGTTCCTATGAATGGAAGGTTATGCCATTTGGCCTTACTAACGCTCCCGCGGCCTTCCAGCATTTCGTCAATCATATTTTCGCTGACCTTTTAGATGTTAATGTTATCGTCTATATCGACGATATACTCATCTACTCGGACGACGAGAAATCTCATCGCGAACATGTCCGCGAGGTTCTCCGTCGACTCCGTAAACATCGTCTGTTCGCGAACCTCGCCAAATGCGAATGGGGTGTCGATACGGTCGAGTATCTTGGTTACATTCTTTCTCCGGAGGGCTTAACGATGTCGAAAGACAAAGTTCAAGCTATCGTTGACTGGCCGGTTCCCCGCAAAGTCAAAGACGTTCAATCCTTTTTAGGTTTTGCTAACTTTTATCGACGTTTTATTTATAATTATAGCGAAATCGTACTTCCGATGACGCGGCTCACGCGAAAGGACGTATCATGGTTATGGTCCAAAGAGTGCCAAGAAGCTTTCGACAAACTCAAGGACAGCTTCGTTCACGCTCCCATCCTCGCACACTGGCAACCAAACCTACCCCTTATCGTCGAAACCGACGCGTCGGACTACGCGCTAGCCGCGATCCTCTCGATCCTCCTACCGGACGGAGAGATTCATCCAATCGCTTTCCTATCCCGAACCTTCCAAGCTGCAGAGCTTAACTACGACACTCATGACAAAGAGCTCCTCGCTATTTTCGAGGCTTTCAAAGCTTGGCGTCACTATCTCGAGGGATCAGGCGACGCGATTGATGTGGTTACCGACCACAAGAATCTCGAATACTTCTCGACCACCAAAATACTCACGCGGCGACAAGTCCGCTGGTCAGAATTCCTCCACCAGTTCAATATGGTGATCCGCTTCCGCCCGGGTAAGTTGGGTGCAAAACCCGATGCCCTCACTAGACGCTGGGACGTCTATCCTAAAGAGGGGGATACCGGCTACGCGCAAGTTAACCCGCAGAATTTCAGACCTATCTTTACCAATGAACAACTAACCACTTCTCTTCGAGCAACTTTTCTAGAAGGCCCCGCGCTTCGCGCTGCGATCGTAATGGACTTGCAGTCGCTCCATTCCACCATCCGCGATTCTATTGAACAGGATCCGGAAGCGATCGCGGGCTTAGCCCTAGCAAAAGACGATTCAAATACTCGTTGGATAGTAGGTGATGATGGACTGCTAAAACTTGACAATCGCATTTATGTTCCTAACCATTCTAACCTTCGCCTTAAAATTTTACAATATTTTCACGATCACCCCCTTTCAGGTCATTTTGGACAGAACCGGACTCTCGAATCAATCCGACGCCATTACACTTGGCCGAAGATTAGGGAATTCGTTCGCGACTATGTCAGCTCTTGTACAGTTTGCGGACGGAACAAACCCCGTCGACACCGACCTTACGGTCTTCTCAAACCTCTTCCGGTTCCCGCCCGACCATGGGATTCAATCTCGATGGACTTCATCGAACAACTCCCTCCTCCGACGGACATACAGCAATCCTCGTCGTCGTCGATCGAGCCTCCAAACAAGGCATCTTTATTCCGACGAACGACAAAATCACTCCGAAGGATTAGCGGAGTTATTCGTCCATCACGTTTTCTCCAAGCACGGAGTTCCGAACCACGTAACATCCGATCGCGGTTCAGAATTCGTGTCTGCCTTCTTCCGCGCTCTCGGCGAAGCTCTCTCCATGAAACTTCATTTCACCTCAGGATATCACCCAGAAGCCGATGGGACAAACGGAACGAGTCAACCAAACTCTGGAACAGTACATCCGGATTTACTGTGCATACCAACAGGACGATTGGGCGAAACTCCTACCGATCGCGGAGTTCGCGTACAACAACGCTCCTAATGCCTCACCGGTTTATCTCCGTTCTTCGCGAACAAAGGCTATCACCCAAATATCACGGTAAGACCCGAAATTGACATTCGCTCCGACCGAGCAATGGATTTCGCAGTTAATCTTGATGAGCTTCACTCTTTCCTCCGAGACGAAATTACTAACGCGCAAGCTCGATACAAAGAGCAAGCGGACAGAAAACGAATTACTCACCCTGAATTCCCTATTCATTCACAGGTTTATGTGCTGGCAAAGCACATCCGGACAACGCGACCTACCGACAAATTCGCCGAAAAGTACCTCGGACCTTTCACCATACTCGAGCGAGTCGGTACTCTTTCCTACAAACTCCAACTCCCGACCTACCTTAATCGTATCCACCCCGTCTTTCATGTATCCCAACTAGAGCCATACACACCAAACACCATTCCCGATCGTGTTCAACCTCCGCCGCCTCCTGTTGAGGTCGACGGCGAGGAAGAATACAACATCGCGGAAGTATTGGACTCGAAATTGGATCGACGATACAAAAAATGTCCTTTACGATACTATATCCGTTGGGCAGGATACGAAGGTACGGACGAAGAGTTCTCCTGGGTCGCCGCGAACGAAATTCACGCGGACGAACTTGTCCCAGCTTTCCACCTCCGTTACCCTCACAAACCTGGTCCTCTATGATCCTTACCTATGTCCCTTACGTATTACCATTCCTCATTATTGCCTTAACGACTATCACCTCATTTACTTATTAATCATGATTCCCTCAAAAATCTATTTTTCCCCGCGGCGATTATCGTCGCGACGATCAATTACTTATACAAAAAATTCCTCTTTCTCCCGAAATTTCCCGCGATCCTCAAATCCCCCATCTCCCTTACTTATGAAACTCAACAAAAACAACACCATCATCATTATCAACAAAAACAAACTACAAAAATCACAGAGCATCAAGTAGCCTAATAGCTTAGTAGTCCGTCGGGAAGTTTACTCGCGCGCTTTTTCCCTTCACGAATCTCGTTTTTTTCTCTTTTCGTTGTTCTTCTCCTTCTCCTCTTCATCCTCCTCACCTTCACCATCCCCATCTTCATCCTCATCTTCATCTTTTCTTTTACTTCTCTTTCCCTTAACTCCGTTGTTCTCTTCTTTCCATTATGCTTAATATTCTTTCTTGAACTTCTAACGAGCGACGGGCGATTCCAACCAACTCGATATTCTGTCCCACCATCACGGCCAACTGCTGCGATTCCGGGACCAGCGAACTTTCTTTCCGTTACCCTCGCGGCGGGTCCTCGATAAAGATCATCCTCCAACTTGGCCCGTTTTCCCCGCGATCGTCGAGAGGCGTGGTCGCCTATCCAGCTGCACCGTTGTCGCTGCACGTGACAGAGTTCGCATGCTTGAGTCTTTCGCCGCGTTGTTTGTGGGCGACAGGACTCGGTTTACCGAGCAAAACGCATCGGTGTGCACGGCAGAACGAGGTTCTCCATCGTCTTCGTCTTCCGCGTTAACCTCATCGATCGGATCGGGACTACCAACACTCTAACAAAAGCGAATCAGGTCAAAGGGAATACAACTAAAACTATACTCACCCTCGGATCATTTTGATCGGCTTTCTCTTGTACCTCGCGGAGCTCCTTTCACCTCGCTTTCTACTCCTGCTTCATCCGAATCGTCGGAGATTACGGACTTGACTTGTAGTTCTTGGCCTTGGATCCCGAGGCTCGTGGCGGAATCACGACAGACACAACTGGTCGTGTAGTGCTCGGATAGGTTCCGTCGTTTCGCCAATTTCTTCGCGGCTTTTCTCCTCTCTACTCTGTTTTTTCGACAAGTTTGGCGAACGCGTTGGTTTGTTCTTGCGCGTCCTCTGCTTCTGCTTCTCGTTCTTCTTCGCGCCTTTTTGCTTCCGCGATTCGAATTTTCTCCTGTTTCTTCTCCTCTGCTATTCTTTTCTCATCGTTAATTAATCTTTTCAAATCTCTTCAGTTCAGCTATCCTCTCATCCTCCAATCGATCGCCTCCGCGAGTTCTCTCTCCTCCGCCAATTTTTTTCCGCGATTCTTTTTTCCTCAACCTTTTCTCCCGCTGCTACTTCGTTCTCTCTACCTTCCTCTCCTTTCCCGTCGTCTTTCCACCTCTTGTCTTCGGTCGTTCTTCAGCTTCTCGTCTTTCCTCTGCTGCTTTTCTTTCTCTTCTATCCTCCTTTCCTCCGCCAGCCTCCTTTCTTCTTCTTCCTTCGCTGCTCCGCCTCGAGCTTCTCTCATCTCCGCGGCGAATTCCCTTTTGTCTTGCGATCTCTTCGTCACGAAGGCGTTGTCGCTCCGCTGTGCTAAGAGCAACGCTCGCGACGTTGTTGCGCAGTTTCGGTGTTGTTGGAAGACATGAAAGTAGGAGAAGGGACTTACAACAATTTTTGGAGAAGGCCCTGCCTTTATATCCTTCGCGACTTAAGGGCCGGCTCAACTTACAATTTTCACCAAGCTTCTATCACCTATCTTCGCGTGCCTGGCACTTTTCACATCACAATTTTTAACGTTGATGCCCGTTACTTAATCATTCACACCTATTTTTAGTCATATCACTACTCAAGATCTCGAGGGCTCGATCCTAATGGGGGGGCACTGTTACGACCATGCCAAGTCAAACTCCGCGGTCCGACGATTGTTTTCGGTATTTACTTCTATCATTTTCTTCCGTCGCGGAGCTTACCTCGCGATCCTTCTACACTTCGCGTTTATATCCCTCACTTAGCCGACTTCTTATATATCCTTTTATATCATTTCCTTTATACTTTCCCCTTTTATCTTCCACATGTTTCGACCATACTATTCTAGGATACTATCGCTTAGCGACCCTTAGGTAGCGAAAGTATAAAGCTACGAGAGTAAGAATAGTTGGTCCTCAGTTTTAAATATCGACTTTGATAGCGCACTCATACAGTGTATTTCAAATAGAGTTAAATCTCAACTCATCTAAGTACGATCGCGTGAGTTTCTCCCGCGATCGGAATTCCTCAACTTCGCTTTGGACAGCGGCGTGTCGGGGACGCTATTAATAGTAGCGTCAACGTCCGACTACCTCTCCGTAGGTCACCCCAACCTCACCGGGATTTATCTTGGTGTTCGGTCTTTTACCCGCGGACTTATAGTCCGCGATCCAACTTATCCCTACGACCCGTGCATGATCATAACAAGATGAAAATAGAATGTGCCGGGTTTCAGTTTAAATATACTGTTATGATCATGCACGGTCGTAGGGAGAAGTTGGAATCGCGGACTATAAGTCCGCTAAGGACGAACACCGAGATAAATCCGATGAGGGTTGGGTGAACCTACGGAAAGGTAGTCGGACGTTGACGCTACTATTAATAGCGTCCCGACACGCCGCTGTCGAAAGCAAGGTTGAGGGTAATTCCGATCGCGGGAAACTCACGATCGTACTTAAGGTGAGGTTGAGAATAATCTCTATTTGAAATACACTGTATGAGTGCGCTATCAAAGCGATATTAAACTAAGGACCAACTATTCTACTCTTGTAGCTTTATACTGTAGTCGCTACCTAAGGGTCGCTAAGCGATAGTATCCTAGAATAGTATGGTCGAGAGATGAGGATAAAGGGAAAGTATAAAGGAAATGATATAAAAGGATTATAAAAGTCGGCTAAGTGTGAGGGATATAAAACCAAGTGTAACAGGATCGCGGAGGTAAGCTCCGCGACGGAAGAAATTAGTAAAGTCAAATACCGGGAATGGCGTCGGGCCCACGGAAGTTGAACTTGGCATGGTCGTAACAGAATGTCATCTTTGTGAATATCTTAGCGCCCTTCAATTGATCAATAAGCTCCTGAATGAGAGGGAGTGGATATTGATTTTTAATCGTCATTTCATTCAGTTTGCAATAGTCTTGTATTGGTCTAAGGGTACTGTCTTTCTTTTTGATGAAGAAAATGGTGAGGCCATCGGGGATGTCGAGGGTCGAATTCGTCCGGTTCGAATGTTTTCTTCAAGGAATGCATCCAACGCTTCTTGTTCCTTCGGGTTCAAAGGATATATCTTACAATCGAGTGGTTTAGAACAGGTGTTAACTCGATTGCATGATCCCAAGGGCGTCATTGTGGTAATTGTCAAATTCCTTTTGACTGAAAACATCCGGGTATTTGTTTATATACGGAGTGGCAGTGTCAAAGTGTTTTCGTGTTTCTTCTTCCGCCTTCTTCTCTGTCCATTTCCTGGAATCTACCTGTTCTTGTACATATCGATCCCAATCAAACACGAAAAGTCTCTCGCCGTCTTCAAGTGCCGCTCTTGTTTGAATGTCTTCAGGCGTCCAAAAGTGAGGATTATATCTGCACCGAGTCGGACATCGGTCAAAAGTAACTTCTGATTTAACCCAGTCAACACTTGGATTATGATGTCGCAACCAATCTAGTCCTAGGAAGATGTGTTGTTCTCCAAGATTGACAACGCCAAATTGAACCGTTCCGAGTGGTCTCCGATAGTTATACGGACTTCAGCGTATTTGGTTATTGAGCCATTCTCGTTGAGTGTACCGTCAGCATTGTAGACAGGTATTTGAATAGGTAAATCTTTGGTTACAATCCTATGTCGTTTTACAAAGTTTGCGTCAATGCATGAACCTGTGGCTCCACTGTCGACTAGTCCTTGTGTAACTATTTGCCTGTTGTCCTCTAGTGTTTCAACAATGACTGGGAGTTTCAAGCTTTTTCCGTGTGTTGCACGGACATAGCTTTTCTTTGTTGCGAGACTCTTAACAGCTTTGACTGCTGTTTCCAGTTCAATGCTCGTATTTCCATGACGGTTTCCTCCGAAGCTTCTCTTATTTGCGAGGAAGGTACCCATGTCCTTAAAAGTCCAACGGCTTTTGGAAGTTCCCCTTCCTTGAGCCTTTGAGCAGTCCATTCAGCCGTGCCGGGTTCGTATCGTATAGTTTTTTAAGTACTTCAGGTTTTTTATGAGTAAATGCAGAAGCGTGTTTTTCTACATTATTATATTTGATAGTGAAATCAAGTCCACTATCTACTATGTCTGAAGTATTTAATTTAGAACGCTCCACCAGACCTATATCTACTGGGGAGCTCTTATAAAACCCATACTATTCACCCAGGCGGTGAATGAATTCATGTCCATACCAGCTGGTAACCCTGGTACTACATCTACACTATTTACATTAGTTTCTTCACTAACGTTGTCCGTTCTCTCGCTGCTATAATCCATAAGTTCTACGCTACGAACCGCGGCTTTGTTCTTCTTCGGGCAGTTCCTACTAATGTGGCCTTTTTCGCCACAGTTGAAGCAAAGGCCATTTACCCTTGCTCGATCCAGATCCATGGGTCGTCCTGAACCTCCAAAGGTCGTCCCGGACCCATCGCGTCTTGCTATCATGGGGTAGACCCTACCACTCGAGGTCCTTCCCATTTCTTCGGCTCTTGCCTACTGTAGGCTTGTTGCGTGGATCCTTGACCACGACTTTGTCCTTGTATGCTGTTACCCCAGCTCATGTTGTTGTATCCGCGCTTCTGTTCATCGTAGCGGCGGCGGATTAGATCATTGGCGGTGACGAGTTTCTTTAACTCGTCGTAGCTGTTAAACTCCTCTGTCCTCGTTCGGACTAGATCGCTCATGATGTTGAGGCTGACTGCTCTTTCAGCCAACTGAAGAACATATTCGCTCTTCTTGTCATACCCCGCTTCCTTTAGCAGGAGTTCAAACTCCTTGAAAAAGTCATTGGCCTTCATACGACCTTGCTGAATGCGATTCAGCTTATCCATTGCCTCCTTCTTCTGGGAGACGTTAGAAAAACTGCTCTTTAGTTATTCTAGGAATTCTGCAAAGTCTACGTTCCAATCACCAGCGACTTCATCCTGGTGATCACTGGTGTATACTTCCGCCCAGTCATCAGCTCTGCCTCCTCGAATGTAGGACATTGCTACATTGATGGATTCGTTATCGTTATTGACCTGCTGTGTCCTTCGCAGGTCATGGATGTATGCAAGGAGTGTTCGAGCCATGCTCGGAACTTGGAGGTATCTCCTGTAATATGTCGGGTTCTTTAACGATGGTTTTTTGGAGAATGAGGTGTTGGAGGTGGCAGGAGTAGCGGCAGTAGTAGCGGATGTGTTGGCATGCATGGATTGGTTGGATGGGTCAGACATTTCTGAGCCAAGTTCGGTGGTGAAGGATGGAGTGGGTGTGGGGGATCCTAAATGGATGGTTGAATCCAGTGATGCGGGAGAGGAGCGAGATGGGTATGGGAGTGAAAAATCCTGAGTCTTGACGAGAACACAGGATAGGAGGGTGAGGTGCTTAGAGGTAGAGGCTCGTGTCGAGTTATGTGTTAATCCAGAAGACTGTCTACGTTTGCTCCTTGCGCAACGTTGTCTTTCGAGTCGTCTGCGTGAAAACTTTGCGTTCCAACGTCCCTACTATCGAATCTTCCGAGGAAGAAACTCGATGTTCTGTTGCTAGCCCTGATTTACACTCCTTGGTAGGAGTCAGGCACACTAGAGAGAGTATTTTCCTCTCAGCACGGGTTGAGCCATACTACAGTGTCTCGATGTAGGTATGTATTAACAAAGTGTGAGAATAGACGAGATCAGAGATAGAGACTACTCTAAGAAATGCCCTATCTTATATACATATTCTGAAATGAACCCATGGGAACTATCTCACGTCATAACTGTGAGGCTATACAACGATCTGTCAAAGGTTGACAGACATGAGAGAATTCTCACACTGTCAATCTGTCAATAGTCTGACAGACGTGAGAGAGTTGTGTTGACAGCGCGGGAATGACAGTCTGTCAACAGTCTGACAGACATGAGAGAAATGTGTTGACATTGCGAGAATGACAAGGCTGTCACATGTATGTAAATGAAAGAAAAGGAAAAGATAAAAGAAAAAGTATAATAAGATAGACAAAAAGAAATTGAAAAAGAGTCAGTTCGTAACAGAGAGGTTGAGGTGGATTCTGGTCCACGGTTGAAAGGAGTCGTGCCGAATGGGTAATTTTGCCCGCATTGTTGAGCGTTCCATCAATATTGTAGAGAGTGATGGGATGAGAGAGGGACATGTGTGAATGTGGTGCTTATCACAAAGCGTTGGTGTAGGAATAGACCTGTGGCCCCAGAATCTATCATTGCTGCATTACTGGTACTCTTGAATCTTCCTTGTAGCTTAATCGGTACGCGAAAATGGGAAACATCGCTGAATTGAGTGGAACCGAGGATACATGAGGAGATAGAATCGTAAATAGAGTACAGTTTGGGGAACCCGGCAGCAGCCGAGTCAGGTTCCCACTTTAAAAATTCTGCCGGAGCTCTGAGATTTGGTCCGCCAACGCTTTCTGGTTGTCCGTTAACTGCTGTAGAATCGAGGAAAAGTCGGGAGCGGGGTGGGTGTAGCAGCAATAGAGGTGGCGGGTTCGGCAATGATAGAAGTGGCGGCGGCAGTACGAACCGTGTTCGGCCTAGGGAGACCCATGAACTTCCTTCGACAAACTGTGGCTATGTGTCCCGTAAGTCCACAGTGGCTGCAGATGTCCCGTTCATGGTGTCCATCCGCTTTTCGATGGTTCTTGGATCCGCATCCATAGCATTTCCCTGTCATGAACCGCCGATAGTCCTCTGCCGATCGTCCTGTGCTAGTGGCATCCACATCCATGGCAAACGGGTCCCGGGCCGGAGTGAAGGGAGTAGGGTGGAAGGAACCTGTATTGTGGGTGGAGGAGTAGTTTACCAAGTTTTGCCCCTTCTCTCGAGCACGCTCGATTTGTCTGTTATCGATTCGGATGGACTCTTTGATCAGTTTATCCAGTGTGTCTGTATCCGCTGCCGAGTTGACAAGGCCATCTTTGATGCGTGCTGCCAGGTGTTGATAGAATCGATCTCGGAGATCTGGATCAGAATATCCCGTACGACTAGAGTACTGTTTAAAGGAAGCAGCATAAGCGGCCACGGTAGTCTTCCCTTGAAACAGGGTTTTTAAGGCGTCCTTGGCATCTACCACCGGGTTTACTGTCTCGAAACGGGCTTTGAAGGCATCCTTGAACACCTGCCAGGTAGGGTAGACAAGAGTGTCGACGGCACCACTGGCTACCTGGCTGATGTTTTCAGAAACTGGGGTAGCCCAGATTGCCGCATCACCTTCAAGGAACGAAATCGCGGATTTGATGCGTTCCCCTTCATTTGTGCGCAGTGTTTGTACCCCATTGGCCCATAGCTCGAATGCCGCTATGAAGCGACGAGCGTCATCACTTCTCTTCCCATCATAGGGCTGGGGTTTGCTGACCCCTTTGTTTGTGCTGATGTTTCTTGTCATAGTCGATACTACTGCCTGGAGCTCTGACTGCTGACGAGCAAGCTGTCCAATCAGATTTCCAAGATCTTGGAGGGAGAAGTTTTGTGACATTTCGGAAGTGGGATTAAGTGTAGTTTCGGGTTCAGGTTCAGGTTCTGATTCGAGTTCTGGTTCTGATTCTGATTCAGATGAAAGGGCCGCGATAGTAGTGGTTACTAATGCGGGAGAAGCACGGGAGCTAGGATTCGAAGATCGTCCTACTCTAGTGAAGGCTGCGGTAGGTTCAGGTACTACTGGAGAGGCGGGTCGCGAGATGTGGATGTGTCGACCAGTTGAATCGTAGTCGTGTTTGACTGTAAGCAAGTATCGATTGGGGCAAGGATTTTCGTCACAAGGTTCCCAGTGTAAGTTATCTTCGTCTTCAGTTGCCCAGTGAACGTCAAAGTGTTCTACAGTGTCAAATGCGTGGTAGTTTTCGGAACAGTCAGTGTTAACTCCGAAAGTAGGTGTGGTGGTGATAACAGGTGGAGAATCGGTGGACTCCGATTTCCACTCCTCGTAAGATCAGTGATAGGGCTGATGGTACGAGTAAAGGATCTCGACCTAATGTCGCGACGTAGGCGGAAGCGACGATGGGAAGCGATCAGAAGCACGGCACAAGCACAAACCTGAGTGTGAGTAACGCTCAACACACAGAGGTCTAAAAGGATAAATGATCTCAGCGACTGTGATAGCACGAAGGGCCAATCACAAGGGTCAGATAAGGCAAACTAGTTCCCAAAGACCAAGTCAATATTGAGTGTAAACGAAGATACAAACACGAACCTAGTTCCCAAAGACCAAGAGGTCGAGATAGGGAACTGGTAGCTGTCTACTGCACTATATATACGAGTCTGAAACAATAGGAACCAGGGTAAGGGACAAGGGTAAAAGAACAAGGAACAAAGAACAAGAGTGCGAGAGTGAAATAGTGAAGAGCGAATGAGGAATAAGGAAAGAACAATAAACTAATGACAGCGCGAGAATGAGTGGTCAGATGAACGATGAGTAATGAACGCGGTCATGTGGTTACTAGAGCATGTGAAAATGAAAGAAAGAAAATGATGTAAATACTTGGTTGTCACGACATTATGTCGTGCCACATCTGACCGAATATGGTCTTGGTCAGGGAAAGGAGTGACATCCTTGACCGTGTTATCGTTCCTCTGTCGATAGTCAACAATGGTGCGTAGTTTCCCATTCTTCTTGGGAATGCATAGCATAGGGGCTGCTTGCGGGGTGGTAGCGTGTATCCACCATTGAGCTCGATTGTATCTCTCGAGCTTTTCAGATAAGTCTACTTTCAGACTATCAGGACATCTAGGCATGTAGTAGCTATACCTCTTATGTTCATCTATAAGTGGTATCTTATGATTGATTTCCCTGAGTGGGGGCAACGTTTCAGGGACCCCTTGTAGCATGTCCTTATTACGCTCAATCCATTTGGCGCGAAGTTTCGGAATGTCCTTCTCCGAATATTGTGGAGTTTTATCAGTCATGGCCTTCATGGCTTCCTGATCATGTTCCCGTTTGAGTTCCTCGAATGGGATGTACGTCAATTCGGCCTCTCTAGCTCGAAATTGGCGTCGTCGTCTGGATAGTGCTCCAGATTGACTTTTCTTTCGAAGACCCTTTCGGTTCTTAGAAGTCGATATCTGACTTCTTCTTCGGTGACTATGTATAATACATAGTCTATCCGCTGGGTTCAGCTTCTGAGCTTCCTCTGTTACTTCATACTCCTCCTGTGATGAGGAGGTATAATCACCGTTAAGTGATTCCAGTTCTTGCATTGCAATATTGGGCTTGGGTGTACCCTCCCCCCCTCGATGATCGAATCGTCTCGAAAATTCCTGGATGTACTCTACACAGTCTTCCAGGAATTCCGGTTGGATATCAACGTCGTCGTCTGGGTCAGCCAGACGAATTACCACTGGAGAATCAGGTGGTAGTGCTCGCTTAATGCGTGCTAATTCCTCTTTAATGTCAGAGGGATCCACTATTTCGTCGACTATAGTAGTGGTCATTGAAGGTCTTACTCTCTCAGCCTTCTCATTTTCCTCTCTGAGGGCTCTGAGTCACATCGTTGACTTCGTTGGAGAGGGGTTGTCCGTCCTTTTCACCTTGTCATTGCGTTCGGCGTGTCTCATGGCCATTCTGCGTTGGAATTCCGCCGCATCTTCAGCGGAAGTCATAGCACTAATTTTGTGCCCGTTGACATTGATTATATCGTTCTTGAAGTCGAGAACGACCTTGTGTTTCCTCATCCAGTACGTCCCGATAACCGCGTCGTACCTATCGAGGTTGACTATGTCCCAGTAAGTGGGATATTTGGTTTCACCAACCATTACTTCGGCGTACGTGCCATAATTGAACTTGGCACGACTACCTACAGTCCCCAGCTGGAGGCTATGCTGATGTTTTAATTCGTACACTTTGTGTTTCGTCACTTGGGTGAACATAGGTGTAAGAGCTTCTAATGAGCTCCCCGAATCAAACATCACAAACGCCGTATTGTCGCCTATCCGTAACAGACAGGACATCATACGGTGTTCCTCGGGACCACCTCTGATAGGGCGGTCGATTTTCGTCGACGAACGTCGTAGAGCGATATCAGTCACTTCGGCTTGAAGTTCCTGATGGCTACCTATCGCCAGCAGTCTGCCTGCGGAAATATCGACAGCCTCGGCCAATGGAGTCTCTTTGTTGTCCTCCAATTCATCCGGATCCTCCTGGATAACAGTGTGTCCCTCAATGGACACAATTCGCGTCTGTTGGCGACTAAGCACTTGATCTCTAAGATCATACATGCCAGACATACGCTGGTTGGCATTTGGATAACTCTCATCCTCCTCAACTTGATACATCGCTCCCAAGTAGTCCTCGTACTGTTCAAGTACGTATTCCCCGTCTGAATCAGGGATCAGCTCCGTGTTGTTGTCAATCGGAGCGTCATCCGCTGTAACTTCTAGGGCCTGTGTTTCTTCGGGTTCAGTAGGCTCAGTAGCCTCCTCATTGGATGCTTCAACACCTATAGCGAACAACCGTTCTTTACCGTATCGTTCGCACGTGGGGTCATTATGGAAATGACCCACTTGTCCACATCCCCAACACAGTTTGGGAGTGGTTTTACGTTCTTTAATTCGAACGTTATCTCCTTTATTCCCTGCCTTAGAGGCATTGTTGGGTGTTGACATCGCGGCATGTCTAGGAGAGTATCCACCGTTGACCGCATTGGGTTTATTCCACGTTGTCGTCGGGCGACTGGTCTGTTGTGATACTTTGACCAGTTGAAATCTTTGCGAATTCGACTTATTCGAATCTACCGGTTTATCCACAGTGGTAGTCCTAGTGCTGGTGGTTTGTCCATGCAACAATTTCGTATTTGCTGCCATGGTATCAGATTCTTCCTTTCGTCGAATGCAATTGATGATTGCCTTAACGGAGGCTACCTCAGGGATAACATGTTCATCTCTGAGATAATTGATGAGGTGCAACGGTAATCCCTCAATTAGTCGAGTACGGAATGCATCTCGGCTAGGCGAATGTAATAATCGCAGTGCAAACGATTGAGTTTCGCAAAGTACTCTCGTACTCCTAGCTTGGCGTCATACTTGGTATTCCGCCAGCACGTTTCCGCGTAAGAGTACACTTCACTTTGTGTGAAACGTTTGAAGAGTCCTATCAGGACCTCTTCAGTGCGCCAATAGTCGCGCGCACGGTGAGGACCAGTGACGTGGTCGTGATACCACTGTTTGGCACCACCTTCGAGCATGCCCTCAAGGCACAGGACTTGCATATCATTTCCTTTTGGGCCCGTGATACGGTTTACCACCATCCAATTGAGCACTGAATTAACCCAGGTTTCAAACGTGTCGATATTCCCTTCCCCCGACCAAGTGTTGGGTTGCTTGATCTTCACGTTCTTGATACCATCTAGGGCTGGGAGGACGACCTCGAGTTGTCGTCGTATCCCAGTAATGAGATGGGATTGAAGGCGACGATTGTATTCATCGTGGCCTTTATTAGCTAGTGCATCTAGCAGTGCGCGGGCTTGTTGCGCTTTGCGTTTTCGCTTTTTATCCTTGCGTTTATGAGAGGGCGACGAGTAGCGTGCTCCCCTGTCTTCAGTGAGTTGGTCATCAGATTCACTGGATTCTGATTCTAGCCATGGTGTACGGCTCCTCCGTCCTTCATTAGAGGGACGGTATCCATCGAATGAGTCACTCGACGAACCGCTGCTACTGCTGTCACTAGGGTAGTGGTGTCCCGCAGCTACCGGTATCCCTTGTGTTGTACGGGGATGTGGAACGTTGTGGTTCCCTTCTTCCAGTTGTCTGGAATGTTGCCGTACCTCCTCCTTATTTGTATATGTTTCTCGATGATGAGGGTTACCTTCATCATCAAACGAGATACCTTGTTCGTGCCATACGCTCGAACTTTGCCCATCTCTCATCGAGTGGGCTCTCATCATTTGGCCGACTACTTGGTCGGCCCATTCCAGCTTATCACCAATGTTCCTGGTGCTCCCCGGAATGTTGACGAATCTGGGATCGTTCAGCATTTCATCAAACGTCTTCCCATTTGGATAGACGTGGCGAGTGCTCGGTTTAGCACTCGCGTTGATGTTTAGGCCTTCGTTGTAGAGGGGGCCAACGTTGTCGCTAGTATGCTCTCCTAGCGCATCTTCCTCATTGCTGTCAGGTGGGTATACTTTGTCCTCCGCTATGGCGAGTTCCTCCTTTCGCTCATTCAGCTTATCAGGGGTGACTAGCACCTCTGATGGCTCGTCTGCCTGAGGGTTGTCTTCGACCCACTCTCGGATAGCCTGAAACCTCTTATTGAGGTAGTTGATCTGTTGAGATCGTACCTCCTTAAGAGAACGATCTAGTATCTCTTGCGCCTCATTTTCTTGAGACTCAATCAAGCGAATTAACGCTTGTGTACGCCTGTCAGGCGTTTGGACCGTTCTTTTAATGGTCAAGTGTAGTGGTAGTAACATCCCTCCTTCGCGAGGAGGGTTACCTTCTTCGTCGTTATTGTTGCGAACGACGGTTGATCTCGCTTCCACAGCTGTGGACTTATCCTGCTTTCGGGCAGCATAATTAGCCATTGGGGAACTACGAACAGTAATTCCATTAGAGCTCGGAGAGGACTCATTCTCTTCGAATGGGTTCTCTCGAATCTGACCTGGTTCTGTTGGGGAACAAGGTCGTGGTGGTGGTTGTATTACAACCACCTTTTCGATGTCAGCTGATCCGCTGACCTCGTTATCTCGAATTGATTGTTCCGATATACTCATTGTACTCGGTGATGGGTGATCGCCCGAGTCGATGTTACTGGTTGTACCCAGTATTGGGTCCTGATCAACCTTTTGGGGTTCAATCACGGATCCCATTTTTCGTTTAATGTTCTTGGGCGGCATCGCTTAGAACAATTGAATATTGAGTATTAATTTGCTCGATGTTCAAAAAACTGTAACCGTCCGTGGGATGGTTTGTATATGGAGCGTTTGGGCTTCAGATAGCGTTTCGCTTAAAGACTTAGTTCACGCTGTATGAACACGACGAGTCTATATTAAACTCGATATGTAAAGTTACAGGTAAAAAACTAGTCCCTTGCTAGAGTAAGTCCGTTGTATATAAACGATGAACTATACAGTTCATCGTGAGAATTTGATATGGTATGATAAGATAATGAATGTGATAACGGAGATAAGATAAGTGAACATAGGGGCATAGATGATGGACCCGTTACAACCCTAAGGTCTACTCTGAGATCAGGTGGGACTGTGGCTAACGGCTGCAGCACTATTTTGAGCCAAGCCACCTGAGCTGCACTATCCTTGTTCTCTGTATCATCTTTTGTTGGAAGCAAGAAGCAGCGGAAAGCGTGGCCGAGCCAAGGTTGAACGCAGAGTTAAGGGCGCTTAGTGCTGTGTTTTATCATATTTGCACTCGAGATTCCTTACATTTTGTTTTTTCAAAGGCCTTAACCGGTCACCATCCAAATTCTACTGCACTGCCAGATGACTCGTCAAGCTTGGAGAGATATTGTTATAGTCGTGCAACCAGAGAGGATGGGTGCGAGGCTCCGAGGCTCCGTGGGAGGATCCGAGGCGTGGGAACTGTGGTTGGCTGCACGGTCCTTCGGAAGTGTGATGGGACTTCAGCGAAGCTATTAGCAACGCTCCCTATACGCTATCTGGGTGTCCCAGTGAAGTTCGATAATTAAGATGGTTCCGGAGGATCGCACTGTCCGTGCGTCCGGTGGATCCGAGATTTATGCGTGATCAAGAAGGAGTAATGGTTAAAAGGGGTGTAGTAACTTTTTTATTTCAAGCTGGGGAACAATTCGAAACAAGTCTACTTAAGTACTAATTCTTGTAGCTAACCAGAGTAATAAAAATAACACATGTAAAAGTGTTAGATGAAGGAATGTATAGATGTTGACTACAAGTGAAGGACCAACCGCATCCGCTCCGGATCGGACGGTCCGATCCGATCGTGCGGTTAGTTAACAAAAACAAAGTAGAATGTGAATGATAGTGAACTCCCTTGCATAATATAACAGTAACACGTCTGGAAGCGCACGGATCCTATAACCAGAGATACATAGCCAACAATGAAGTGAAAGCAGTGTGGTTCAATTATTGATTCGATTGGACCATTGCAAGGGTGGTTTTGGCATAGATGTAACAGATATAGTCATGGTCAATAAATCCAACTGCTTCTCGATTTTATAACCAGCCAAAACGACTCAGAAGTAAAATGTGATACTGTGTACTATGGTAGTTGAGGAAGTTCTGATACTTTGAAATTTTTTTTTCCTGTGTGCATTTCTTGTCATATCAAAATTATTATTAGACAGGGTAGTTAGAATTACAGCACTTGGTCCAGGATAAATCTTCCATGAGCTCCTGAAGGACGAGTGAGACAGCGGACAACGACCGAGGAGAATTTAGGAAGTTCTGAAGATTGGTCACACATATGTCACAGTGCAGCCGTCGAGCGCTGTTGTTTGGCAGTGTGGCAGGGCTAGAGCGAAAGATCCATTTGATATGATGATGAACGACGGTCACTTTGCCGCACTACGGCATACACCTAGGTGTCATGCTAGGCATACCTCCTCATCTTCGCTCATTCATCGAGGGTGCAATTTGACTCTGATCTCTTTAAAACTCGGGCTCAATACTCTCAGGAACATCTTGAATGTGGATATGTACTCTGGTTCCTGCTCATATAGCCTATACTTACTGTTCCTGAGGCTTTGGGCAAAATCACACTTCACTCCCAGCCATAAATAATTTTTCTCGATGTGTATCTTTTGAGAACATATTCTACAAAATGTACAATGCAGTGAAGTATCAATCAATCAATACACATAAAAAGTCTTGAGTGTATCCAATGACTTGAAAGCTCAGAAATAAACAAAAACCAAAAATCAGAACTTCCTCAAGCCCGGAACTACCGTAACCACCATAGTATGGCATCCAAATATTCCCCATTGTTCTCTCTCAATGAACAATGCTCGACACAAATTACAATGCACTTCATTGCAATTATTTTTGAATGGATTTTGGACACTTGCCTGTATAAAAGCTGCATGACTTGGGCCATGGAGACTCCATCTCATTTCATCCACCTCGGTGTCTTCAATCAATCTCAAGTTGTTTTTGTTCTATTATCTGTTTTTCTGCTCGTGACTCGCTACTGCATCCATATCGAATCTTTTGAACGTCCTCCTGGTACGAACCTTGATCTCCTACTCACAGTAAGCTGACCTTTTTCCTGTAGATTTATGCCTCTTCATCGCAGAGCGATATTCCTGCAACCAATAAGATCTACGTTTACCACCTTCACGAAGAACCTCAGAACTATCATGTCTTTTTCAACCGGAAACTCAGCCTCGACCACCCTCTACCAGCTCGTGACATACCTCACCCGTCCTCTAATCGAAATTTATCCCGCGCAAACCATTTTGCAGCTGCAATTTTTCTTGCACGCAAACCTAACATCTCAATTTCTGTCTCCTGAGACTTTTTCTCTGTCACCTTTCACCTTTCACCTTTCACCTTACGCCTTTGTGTTTACCTCCTACACCTGTATACGCCGCTTGTCTGCAGGCTGGTATCGCGTGGCCTCAATGGATCCGTGCTCTAGGTGGCAAGGCTCTGTATGTTTTCGTGATGGACGGCAATTTGAAGGTTCGCACTGGTGAAGTTGATGACGCTGTGACGTTCTGGTTTGCGGATCCTTCAGAATCGTCGGCTTGCCCAACGTCGAATATCCAAACCCAAATCAGCAGTGATGAGGACCAGTCACCAATGACGCTGAAGCTGCAGGTGACGCTTGACTCCGTCCGGTCTCGCAGCTCCCCTGCGGCGAAACCCAGGATGTCCGCTCTTCTCACTTCCTCCTGCCTTTTCAACAGTACCAGAAATGCCCTTAATGATTCAGACTCGGAATCCGACACCGAGTCGATGGCTTCGTTGTCTCTGTTCTCAGAAACTTCTTCCATAGAGTCCATGTCTTCTCTCTCTTCTACGGCGTCTTCTCCTGTCTCCAAATTGTCCAACCTTTCTCTCCCTCTTGAAATTCCCGCCTCATCCAAGGTACCCGTCTATGTCCCTCGTGGACGTCATGCAGCTCCGTCTCTAGCACCAGCCCAGACAATTGACCCTACCTCTCACCATCATCTCTCTCGTTCTCAACGCCGCCTCGCGCGTTCCACCGTTGATAAGGGCAAGGTCGATACTTGTTGGTATACTTATCAAGGTGGTCAGACCTTAGTCATGACGGGCGGTGTTATGCTTGGAGGTGTGAAATCCGCGGGCACTGACAATGCCACAAAAGCCACCAAACCTCGTAGCAGCATGATTCAGATGCCTCAGAGTGTCTCTACGATCAATTCTCAGACTACAAGGAAAGGCCCAGATTCATCAAAGAACTGGCGCGCTCATGTTTAAATGCTTTGTTACCTGACGAGCTCAATGTTAGATATTTACTCAACTTTCTCGCTTTTCACGGTTCTCAAACTGTTAGGAGCATGTGGATCGAGTGGACCTTTGGTACTGCTATTGACAATACCCTCGCTACGCTGTGCGGTCCGTGTCGAGTCCGTTCGAGATCGAGGTAGCATCGACTAAAGATCGACAGGGTCGAACGGGGTTGGAGAAGAAGATAGAGAAGTCGAATATGATATTAGGGTCGTATCGATTTGATAGGATTATATCCGAGTCGAATCAAGTCATACAGCGATATTAATGTAGAGGAGAACAAAGTCGTACCAGGTTGGGGTCATACCAGGTCGATATTAAAGCTAAGGGCTTCTACCTACGTCCGCAGGTCCTTTATACTATGTACACTATCTCCGATGTCGCTACGAGATATCCTAAAGTAGTTATGACGGATCAAGAGTAAAGATAGCGAGTGCGGATAGGACGAAGACTAACTAATAAGGTAACGGCGGTGGTCTAGGTGCATAGCCCATCCAAAGGGATAGCGATGGATATAGGATAGGGGAAGATAAGAGTTGCGGAACCAATTCACCTTGATCAATATCATCGGTGCGTCGCATCGATGATGGACTTGTTGCGAGTCGGGTTGGTGAGTCGGATCGATAGTTCGATCGATGTGCATAATTGCGGCAGTATGCGGAGTTGGATTGATAGTGGTGTCGGTCCGATGCGGTTGATGCGCATGATCGTAACACAAACCTTCTCTGTGTATCATACTTGTGTCATCATCTCCTAGATCGGAGACGGGTGCCTATGTTCTTTGAACATCTGTAGCATTGTCTTGTATCTTGTATTGTATATACTCTATTCTCATGTCGCGACGTCATTCATAATGTTCATAATCACATTTTTGTTAGGGCCGTGCTTCCGAGGAGGGGATGAAATGGCTGAAGTTGCCCATGAATGGTCCGAGAGCTTCGAAATACAATCGAAGCAGCCGAAGCTCCGACCGGAGCTCCGTGGGAACGATCGAAGTTCCGTGGGAACGATCGAAGTTCCGTGGGAACGATCGAAGTTCCGTGGGAACGATCGAAATCCGAATGGACCGGATGGTACGGAAGTCACGTAGGAGTGAAGTGAACCTCGATCCGTTTATTAGAACGGATCCTCACTACGCCGAGTGGTTCTGGAAAGGGTTCGGACGATTATGAACAGTAAGGAGACATAAGAAGAGAGAGGAGTGATTGGGATGGAACCCAAGGCAACCCAAGTCGATATTGAAACTGAGGAATAGTGTACAAGATATCTAATCTTATATACAAGTAATCCTAATTGTTAAAATAAAGACAATAAGTGAGAAAGATCTGAAATAATACAATAAGGATGTTTCCCGAGAGCGGACAGGCGTGGGAATGCATCGGTCATGCTGACCGAGTGTCATGTGATGTATCCGAGGTGGTTTCGAAGTTATCGAGCCATGGAACAGAGTACGAAATCAATCGAGATTCGAGTTGGACTTGGTAGCAAACCCGGAAACGAATCGATCGGTTGTCCGATTGTTCGGATGTTCGATCGGAATGTCCGGATGTTCGGATAGTGACCGATTAGCCCAGAAGTCGATCCGGAACGAATGGTGAAGCGTGGCATGTATATAACAATTTTCCCATAAAGCACAGTCCCCCATACTTCGATCAACTCAACTACCTAAGTTGATCAACATAGCTTCACTCGCCCCAACTTTCACTGTAATTGAACCATCCCTTGGCGACCTTTGCACCTGCACAGTTCCCGGAACAGACTCAACCCGCTGTGGAAGTCCCTGGGTTGTATAATTCCACATTATTCCTCCAAACGTCAGATTGTTGTCAGCGGAAGCTCCGTTGGGTGCAGTGAGTGTCCTCGTATTGACCGGGTGTGATGAGCTCGACTGTCCCGTCTTTAGAGGGAGGTCGATCTGAAAGACAGCACTCGGACGGGGATACGGCGTGGTACCATTCCATTCGTTGAAATTGATTAATACAATACGCGCCAGCAAAGACGATTCGTAGACCGCATACGCACTTATTTTCTTGGAAGTGACAATTTGAGCGGGCACGTCCTGAGTATTCGTGGAAATGGGATCGGAAGTGGTCTTCCCCAAAGGCGCGGAGATATTGTTACTGACTATGATATCAAGCGGAGCGATTTGGATAGGGCCTTGATGCGATCCGATGGCTTCAGCAGCAAACTTCAGGCCGTACCAGGGGGAGCGAACCTTTGGCTGGGAGTTGTCTGTGGCAACAGGTTGCCAGGCGGCCTAAGGTGGTAAAGCTGGAATCAGTTGCGGATGTGCATCTGGGATGGGGTCTATATACGTAGCCAAAAGTTGTGCCTTGGTGAAGATATATCCGGTTGATGTTCTATAGATTTGATTAGCTTCAATACCGCCCTCGAGCAGAATCTTACCAAAGAAGCGCCATATAGAATGTAATCTATGGTCCATAGAGCGGAGCCTAGGACCCCCTCTGAAGGAAGAATTAAGTCGACTACACGAACAATTCAGAGCACATCCTACTCACCAAATTGATCCATATTCAAATTTGTGAAATCAATATTGGTTTCCCCAAGATTGAATACTATCTTCTCCGTCGAAGGCGAGGAGCCCAGAAAAGCAATGTCATCCTTCACTTGCGAGAGATTCGCGACAATTGCAGTAGGATTCATGAATGTATCTGAGTTGAAGTTGCTCAGTTCAAGATATGCTACCTTATCAGAAGAACGCACTCCCAAGATTCACCCAAGGGCAGATCCTGCAGGGTAACTAAATCTTCAGTAGTGTTCATTTAATAGAGTTCTTTGGGTTTACTTATGAAGTGATATGCTCTTCAGTGTATGGTTATCGTTAACATCAGCATTGAATGCTGTCTCTCTGGTACAAGATCTAATCAATGTATGATTTTGGCAAAGCATTCGCATACGTACGTCGTCCAGGCTAAATTCGCACCCAGACCAGAAAATGCTAACCCTTGGAACCACTTCCTAGTCAAATCGAGCCCAAATGGGATGAGCGCCCCTTGGACTACAGCTGAATTGAAGGTTTTCCATCTAGCAGCATAGTCTACAACAGTCCAAGTCGCTGGCACCACACCTTGTCTGACATACTATGGTTGTCAGGATAGTCGGTGATCATGGATAGTCTGAACTTTTATAAACACACCTTTCTCGCTACTGGGTGCCCACAAAGGCCCACAATGAATATTTTATAGGACTATTAGATAGTAATGAATAGGACTAGGTACTTTTCAAGACTTTGACTGAAGCTGAAAGTGCATAATAATTTCGACAATGAGAACTTTTGGGTTGCATACACCCATCAATCATCAGGAACATGGGATAAATGAATCAGGAAAGCTGAGGTGAGGTACTCCAGTGGTAAAGTATATCAGAAGTAAGTTAAATCCAACTTTTGTAATGAAAATATGGAGAACTTGATGTCGGCGAAACGAAATGGTCAAGAAGAGAGCTTTGGCGTGACAACCTCTTGTGCCGTGCACTCGGCAAGTGAAGCGAAGCAGCGATTTTCTTCGCCAATGATCAATGCTTATCAACCAAGCCGCTCCGCCGAGTTCTGCCATGATACGGCTTTTCGTGACAGGCGGGTGACAGCAGCGATCAAAGTTCAGACTATCCCAGTTTTTGCTCGGGCGACGCCCGATGCAACCAGGAAAATCATTAAAAATGCAAGGGCTCTCCTTGAGGGGTTTCAAGTCATTCAAAATCGAATGGTCTATTCAGATTTTTCATCTCTTTACTGGTTGTTCTGCTACGCAAAGTCCAGACTATCCCTGACAGCCATAGTACAAGTCCTAGGATAAAATTCATAATGAACAATCAGAACGTATGTTTAAACTGGAGTCGCTGATACCTCCTCATTGCCAATCTCAAAAGCCTCCAGTCTATCGCCGCCAATAGCTTCCAAGGCCCATTGTGCACCTTGTATCGTGTTATTTATCGCTAGAGAATCATTCCGCATGAGCGGTAAGTCAAAGATGAACTTAATGCCAGAAGGGAAGTTTGCTTCATCAAAACACTGTTGGAACCATCTCTGGTTTAGAGTGACGTTCAAAGGTATTCCATTGGCGCCTGAAACTTGCGAGATTGTCGTGTTCTGAGAGGGCACGTACGTTGTACGGTCTGCAGAAGTGCCTCCTATGCGGATCTCTGGCGCAAAAGAGGTGGATTCTTTCAACGAGGAAAGCAGGTTTCTTGAGAATATGTTGGGTAGTTCTCCGTCAGATCCGGTACGTGTGTAGTCCTGAAAGAAGTGGATGGCGATAGAGAGAGAGACGAAGTTGTTGGCTACAGGCTTGGAAGCATATTCAGAAAGATTCGTAGGCGGAGTGATCAGAACTTGAGCCGTAGCCCAAGGTACAAGATATGGTAGAGTGCCCAGTAAGCACGCTATACACGGTGATAGTTGCTTCATCGCAGTGCTGGAAAACGGAACACGACCAATTTAAGCGCATCAGTTATGCTTCACTATTTGTGTCTTTTTGTTTGTTCAACATCGTCACGTAGATGCCACCTTGCGTCGTTGTTGCAATGATTAACGCTGTTGGGACATGTGATAGACTCCTCGTTGAAAGCATGAGGTTGAGGGCCATTGATAGATATTTCTCCCCATTGATATTGCGTCACGCGTACGAAAGCCACGTGAGGAATTTCGACACGATATGTCAGCAATCTAAGAGTTCTTTGGAACCCAACCTTTGAAGATTAGGGCATGAAAAATCGTACGCTCTATGCAATCACTCAAAAAAATCTTGACGTCTTCCTCGGACCTCAGACCTCCTGGCAGCGACCTGTCAGATGCCTGAATGCATGTTACCGTGATTCATCGGAAAGGTGAATGGTACCACAGCCGGCTGCTGATTTTTGTGCAGTCTACTTTTATCTGCGCGAAACTGAGCTTCATGAGAAGCGCTGTAGGTTTTCCTATTAGTCAAGATCTCTGATCTCTTGTGATTGCGATTACAACAGGTACTATGGCCTCAGATGCTCTTTTAAGGGAGTGCGAGTCCTGCTCCAATTCGTCCTTCGTGTCGTTCTTCAGGCTGTATGTGCCTCTATCATCTCTCCATTGTTTCTGGACATTCTCCACCGTAATACCATATTGATCCATCGCGCTGTTCACACATCCGATTTTCAAATACTAGCATGAATGAGCTCAACTTTGAACGGAGACATTCTAGATTAAAAGGTGAGAATTGCGATAGAGTCCTTGTGAGGGTTCTTGCTCTTCTCTTCGTAATCTGTCGCATACTGAAATAAGACTAGGCTACATGGGCGACTCTTTCCAGGAGTGTTGCTTTGTGAGCCTCCGTCACTTGCTCGGACGCTGTAAGAATAGAAAGCCTGATGTGAAGAATTAACAAGAAGGTTTGTGGAGAGAACAGATGATTTGTAGGTACATGCGGATACTTCGGGAACTTGATAAGTGAACTTTATCGGTACGGTATCAGAGTGTACTGCATAGTGCTGACTGTCCGTTGTGGCATTTCCACTTTTTCCCGTTACATAAAGGACGCCGAAGAGCTCTGAAAAGTAAGTGGCGCTAAATTATCCAGTCATTTACAACATTGTCTCGATCCAGACAGACCATGGGCAAATTTGGAGTACATACAGTCACCGCTCTTCACACTTCATGGTACAGCATCATTATTGGGACTGAAGCTGACTAGAGAAGCACAGCGACTTAAGATAGCTCATTTCTTGATAATGTATGATGTCGCAATGAGCGAGCAAGTGAACTGGTTCGCATTCTTTCGATAGAGTCTCGGATATCAGACACTACATCTTGGTTATGAGCCAGAACCAAGTTGGTGCAAATTTGTATCGCTTACAATCACGTCCACTACGCTTCCAGGACTCCTGGCACATCTAACAATCACCGCCGGAAAGTGCTCTTCCCCCCCTCCTGAAAAAATGCTGAGTGCTATCAACAAATCAGTGAGTTGCTTAGATCAAATTTAGTACGAAAAACTCTCAACACTGTTTTGACTGATATCTGCCAGTAAACAGTGAAAAAAAACGTGTACAATCGATGTGCCAGTGTGCATCAATCTTTCGACCATCAACCTTTGGATGAAACTCTGAAACACATCATGCATGCAGTCTCAGTTTCTAAACCTAGAGCGAATACTCTGCGATTGAAATTTCAAGAAAACAGTCCAACAAAATGGCCTCGACCACTGGGCTGAGGCTGAACCAGTCGTTAAGCTGTATCTCACTCCCTCCATATCAATATCGATATTACGATTTTTCCTTACAAATGTAAACCTAGTTCTTATGCTCATACAATATTTGTTGCATGTGCGTTTAATGCTTTGACCTGAGACGAATAATGTTTTCCAGTGACTCGTGAGTTTGCAAATCCAGATGTTCAAACACCAAACCGAGCTAGCCTGAGCGTTTCAAGCTTCATAGCGCTTGAGGTGTTTACTCTCCTATTCTGTAGATGTCTATGCAAGAACATCAGATGCTTCTAAAAAATATTTGCCAAGCCTCACTCGAAAATAATCATCACCAGAAATCAATCCTAACAGCATCTGTGATTCATTTCATCATTTACCGTCGAGCTCTACTGAAGCGAAAGGGAGAATTTGACTCAAATCGAAAATGAGAAATATCAGTGGTTGATAGGGGAGATTGGTGCTTGATATGACAAGACGGTAGTAGCTTCTAGCACAGTCTAGAAATCCTTCAAACTCCGTGTTGAGCGGGTACGACCGGGCTTCTTGCGATATCGGCCTCTATGATGATTGATCCCGCATCTGAACTCTCACAAGACTCGTAATTCGAAGATGCAATGACAGTGCCGGCAAGTACCACTGGGATCAATACTACACCACCCACCATCGCCCCGTAGAGTCGAATGCACCGCGGTTCACAGGCCCTAAGGTAAGTATATGAAGGACTGCCTCTTCATCAGAGTGTATAGTAGTTTCACAAGAACATTCTCATTACAGTATGAAGCAACGGAGCTGTAGTAGAATAGATCAAAAGCGGCGAACGCGTTTAGGCATCGCCTTACGCACAGGGCTTGATACTGTACCTTTATCAAGATCCAAAATCAAACACAGCAGATGATGATGATGAACTGATTCCCGAACCGAAATGTTGACATCTGATTAGATTTCTGAGATCGATGGAAATATCCTGAGTGGAGGACATACAACCTCATACAACAGAGAAAATGATACGAGACGCAAAGCTTGCACGGAGCTTCTAGAAGGGGTAATTTTATAACAAATATCGTGTACAATTTCAACAGACTTTACACAGTCCATGACGGAGAAACAACCCAGGCCTGACCCATACTCCGATATGTAGTAGAATGAATGCAACTTTTTTTTTCAGTCCTTTCGCACAATAAATAAACATACAAGAGAGTCCTTGGGCCTAGAAGTACATAGGAGCGTAATCAAATGTAGCAGCAAAATGGAAAATACTTTACACGAACTCGAGTCTTTAGTTATCGTCGCGCTCATAGCGCGAGCGTGAAGATTTAGTGGATGTCATAGAGCTGGGATTCATTGGCGGAGGAGCAGGAGAGGCCCTTCCACTAGGGGGAGAGCGTTTTGAGATCGGTGGAGACATTCGGTCTTGCCAAGACCTTGATAATGGCTTTTTGAGGTCCTCCTCCCTCTTCAGTTCATGGTGATTACCGTTGGACAACGGAGGAGGAGCAACTGAACTCAACGGAGCGAGCGAAGGATGAGGCGGATGGGAGTAAGAAGAATACGGAGGGGAGATCGGAGGAAGGGTATTACTTGTCATTGGGGGAGAGCCTTGACTGGGGTGAGAACCGTGACCAGCAGACTGGTTGTGCATAGATGGTGACGATATGGAATGAGTGTGCATAGATGGCGACGATATGGAATGAGATGCAGGAGGAGAGCGAGAACGTAGTGTCGAAGAAGCTAGTGGACCTCTTTTATGAGGGAACTGTTCAGGACGAGGTCTTGAATGAGTACGCTCAAACAAGCCACACTTGTTGCAAAGCTTTAAAAAAAAGAAAACAAGGGGCAGGCGTGCATCAATTTATACTGAAGAAATAATCAAATGAAAAGCAACATACAACTTTTCCGGGACTGAGATTGCTTCTCCTCCATGTACTTGTGTCCGTAGTACAACAATTGAAGCACCTTCTTCGCACACGATCACTTAATTTTGTGGCCGCGTCCTCGGTATATGCTACGGGCACATTGCTGTTGATAGGCCCGCCTGGGTATGGCATAGACATCTGTAAGCCGTACGGCTCGCGCCCAGAAGGCATCCCGTTCATGCCTCCAACTGCCATACCCATTCCGCCCATATTATGGAAGGGCGGAGATGTATTGGGAACAGGATAAGGCCCTTCATGCGATTCATAACCTCGGTGGCTGTGATGATGATGATTTACCGGAGGAGGAGGATGAGAATAGTAAGGTTGAGGATGTGAGTTGTAGTACTGTGGCGCCGCATGTGAATGAGGCGACGAACGTCGGATTGGCGGAGTAGAAACAGAGGAACGATCCAAAGAAGAGACGGACGTAGTAGGTGAATTCGTAGTCGATAAAGTAGCGATAGGTGGTGCATTAGGCGGTGACGGACGCCTTTCAAAATGACGATGCCTGTTATTTGGCATATGAGCTCTCTAAAAGTCCTTGTGCAACATATCACTTACGACGACATGGGATAAGGCTCGAAGCCACGGTGAGGCATAAATTGCAGGTTAACGGGATAGCTGTCAGGTCACTTGAAAGCAGTCTGGAGGTTGAAGTCAACAATCACAACACAAATCAGTGGTCAGCGTCGCAATCACGAAATGCATCACTGACATTGATGCTTTTCCGGACTACTATAAATCTAGGCAAAGGTCTGATGAGTGAGTGTGCCAAATCGGACACCTCGTTCAGAATCGCTGTTAGTAGCGTCAAGCGGGGATGATGGAGGAACAGCGACAGTCAGGACCTTCGAGAATCCTTGACGGGGTTGATGATGAATCAAAAGCGAAAGGCCGAATGGTATTTATGAAAAATCAACAGAAGCTGTCTTTGCCAAACAAAGCCCCATCCAATCAGCCATCCAATCCCAATCGAAAGGGCATATGGGTTATTCCTGTGCGAGAAGTATTGATGATGGAATGATGTAGAACACGAGGACCTGAAGCAATCTGAGTTGAGCCAGAAGTACGGGTTCAGTTCGGTCGATGGCTTACCCCATTACTTATTGACACGAGCTGGTAAGTACGTACACGGAATCACAAAAAAAATTAAGCCGAGGCGGCTAACATGATGGTGAAAATCATCCTGATGTAGGATCACGAATCGATGATTCTAGTGACCCGTCTCAAAGCACTTGAGGCAGCTCATCATAACAAAAGTTATCCGATACCAGCTGAGCAAGGCATGTTGCGGGCACTCAGAAGTGTGAGAACGACGTGTTTCCAGAAAAAAAACGAAGCCGGATACGAAGTATATAGATATCCACATATATAGCCCCATTTCCGATTCGATATGTATATGTGAACAGACTTCCGAGGTGCCCATCATGAATATGACAAATCGTAAAAGGAAAGTCAAGGAGAAATCAGATTAAACCTCCCGAGGAGATGGAAACTATTTCTAGCGTTACGTGATATAAAGTTCAAGGTTGAAGGAAACTTACAGGTCATACATACATACTTATCAATGAATCATCAGTATCGTTACAAAATGATGAACATCAACCCAGCCTCGACCTACATTTACAAGCCAAGAGAGACCAGGAGGCAAACCAGATTGCAGGCTACATCTCACTCAAAACACGAGGTCAGTAAATTCTGGCAGACGAGAGCTAGTCGAAGATTCCTGCACAATATGCCCGAGGGCCCAGCTTCAGCTTGAAGACCGAGGACGACAGTTGGAGAACTGGGTGCAAAGTCTACGCCGTACACAACGGTTCACGCCCTTTCCGCGAACCAGTTGAACGATAGTCAAATTACAGGTAAAATTACATGAATACGAGTGCTAGGTACAGACCTTGAGCTTCAGAGGCTCGATCGCCCTCGCTTTCAAGGTTAAACCTTCCTGTTTGTTGAAGTCAACTATCTGCATTCAAATTTATGGCATAGAATATAGGACGACGGGTTCTCGACATTGATTTGTGATGCAATAATCCAAGTAGGCGAGCGTCACTGTCGTTTGTTGCTCGCGGTCAGAAGAGGTAACCTTGAGAATTTCCTCAAACCGTCTAATTGCGCAGATAGACAATCGTACAGGAAGCTTTCGGAAAGCTTACAGCAAGAACCCGGATTCAAATGCTGTAGTAAACCTTCAGCATACGACCTCGTAGAATTCGCGCATGTTTACAGATTGAGTCCACGAGAATGAACACGCACAGATATTCTTGATGTCAGGGGGGTAGTATAGGCTTTGACAACAGAGCATATTTATTTGTTTTGTGACGGAAAGTGCCAGAGAAAGGCTGATGAGGTTGTAGTCATGAATTTCATTTGAGTATATTGAACGTTCAATGTCCGCTTGATCAGTAATGCCAACTACCGAGATGTAGAGTGTGGGAGAGAAGAGAAGAAATAATTACTCACAAAATTATGATGAATATTCAAAAAGAAAAAAATTGCACTAGATGCTAAGGCTTATATCTTAGTCATACCTGGACGACGCTGAATATCGCGATATCTTGCTGAAGCTGCTAAGCCCTACCACTTATGAGTTGATGTGAAAGCTACATGCGAGTCATGTTCCAGTATTGTTTGGGCCTAGGCATATGCTACAAATCTGCCTTGAGGCTTCACTAATAATGCCGATACACTTAGACCAGGATTTTCTATATGTCACTGACTATGGAAGATGTAATGCTCTTACCGAATGTCATCAACTGATGCAGAGTTTTCCAGCGCATCATGATCTATAATGATGCCGCTGATTTCTCCGCCCCAGTGCGGAAATTCAAAGTTTCAAACGCGTTCAGACCAAGTGCATTGCTTGGAATAGTCCAGGTGCCAGCTTTTTTCCGATATTGACAGGTTGAAGAAGAGGAGTCTGTTCAATAACGTAGTTCAATTTGCTGTCAGATGGCGCCAATAGGTTGCTGTAATAACATCTAGAATGATGCCGCAACAGTCCCAGCATGGCTCAATTTGTGATAAAATTGGACTTTGAGGCATTAGCACAAACATAGCTCGAAGTAGACATGTCTTCCCATGGAAGCTATTAACGAAGTTTGAGCATACACCTTGTTTCGAGTTCATTCCCATCGTCATCTGTTACCAGCAAGCTAGTGAAAAAAAAACTACATTCACTGTGACATCAATCATCCGGTCATAGTCCGATGCAGGTTTGGTTCATGAGTAAGTATGCTGCGTAAGCCTGAGCCGAAGTTGCACTTGCAATGGTTTCTATGCGGAGAAATAGTTTTCTGGCTGGTTCACACCTTGCTGATGATATTTTGATCCCCACAAATCAACCAATATCATCATCAAAAAGTGTAACAAGGTAATCATCGCGACCCTGCTCGACCGGTCTTGCTCAACTATCAGTGTTCTGGTGATCCGCTGATGATAGACCCTCAGAATCAGCAGCGAGTCTCTTTGAGGATTCGTGATTCGAAATGAACAGGTCAAAATTGACAATATGAATTTTTTATTAGAATAAATGATTATTCATCACCTTTGATTAGTTCTGTAGTTTTATATTCAGACCTTGCCGGTCTACTCCTTACCAGTAGATGCAAGACCGCTTAAGATGCGAGGACAAACTTGAACAACCTTGAGCAATCGAAATTTTGACAGTTTTATCCTGAAAAACCAGTGATTCCTTTCGAGCCTTGAGTGGTACGTATTTTCCACTTCAGATTCTGTGATTCTTGTTAGACAGATATCTCGAAGATCTACTGCTACACCACGCTGGTACGTAGGAAGGTGGCAGAATGATAGGACGCTCAGATAATATTGCGTATTAGATTCTTTGGCAGGCCTTCGTTGTCTTCAACTTGAGGAGTGATGGAAACGCGACGTTACGGTCCCTAGATCAATCAGTCAATATTGAGCCCAATACTTTGTTCTTCCCCCTGACAAGCCGCGTTTCAAGCGAGATTCCATTGCATAACACCGGGAGGGACTTGCTGTAAGTGGAGTTTTGGATGATCAAAATTAGAACGCGTTCAACAATGGAATGGAAATGGACAGCGGATTGAGGGAGCATGGTCTCCGAATCTGCATGGGCATTAGCATGCGCTGGCAGCCGCTGTCGCATCGAGCGTCGAAGGGCCAACTGATGTTTTTAAATAATAAAGTTCAGATATTGTGACCACATACCCTATCCACGCAGATTACTTCGTGACTCGGAGCGCCGTGGCTTTTTGAAGCGAATTCGAGTTCAATGTTGATCTTGACCTTCGTGTATGGACTGTAAGGATCGAGCTGAAAAAAAAAAACTACTCGCTTTGCTTCGAAACCAGGAAGCAGAAGGGCACGTCCAATTAACTGAGCGTTTCAAGCTTATGCTAGCAGATGCATAATGCTGCTGACGTTCCATCACGTGGTAAATGTAACGTGGGCGGATCAGCACCCAAGAAGGAAACTTCAGTATCGACGATGAGCGAGCAGGCATTGAACGCATAAGATGGCTCTGTCATGGATTTTACTCTTTCCAAAAGGACTGGAAATGTTCTCATCTCTCTCACTTCTTTCTATATAAGCCACCACACACTCTATCTCCAGCTGCATCAACCAAAATTTCCACTACACTCATATCCACTCAATCTCTTCGCTCAGGATTTCGATTTCGCAGAAAATTCACTCTCCAAACCATATTCAATAGTGAAACCTTCTCTACTACTTACATGTCGGAAATCAAAGCCATACCTCGATTAAGTCTGGACAGAGGTCACGCTGACCATGGTTGGCTGAAAACATTTCATACGTTTTCTTTCGCGACGTACGTTGATAGACCTGACACTGTATTGGACAGGACATGACCGCTCTTTTTGAATTAAGATTTCAGGACTTCGGCCATGAGAGATATGGAGCGCTTCGTGTTATCAACGAAGATCGAGTCGCTGCTCATACTGGTTTCGGTACACATTCACATAGAGAGTTTGAAATTTTCTCGTATGTCGTGGAAGGGGAGCTCGAACAGTACGCTGCTTCTGATTCAATCTGCCTAGCTGTGATACTTACTCCAATCGCAGTAAAGACTCAATGGGTAACACTGAAGTACTCAAACGCGGCGACATTCAACTAACTTCCGCTGGTATGGGCATTTCCCACTCTGAAAAAGCTCACGGAGATAGACCCGTGCATTTCCTCCAAATCTGGTCTTTACCATCTCCCTCACGTCTGCCACCAAAGTACTTCACTCGTCATTTCTCAGACGCCGAGAAACAAGACGCGTGGGTCAGGGTGGTGGCTAATGTCGACGCTGAAGGGGTACAGAAGGACCTACGAGAGGGATCGAAGCAAGGGGAAGGCCCGGCACCGGTTCAGAGTCCACTGACAATGTACGTGACCCTTCTTAACCAAGGGAAGAGTTTGAGTCAAGCCATGAAGGGATCAAAGGGTTACGTGCATGTTGTGATGAGGAGTGGATACAATGAAGGTGCCGCAAATGGCGCGACTATCAGAGTAGCGGGACAAACTTTGAGGGAGGGTGATGGTGCTTACTTACACGTTCCTTTCGCTAGCGATGTTATGATTGAAAATATCGGGGACAGGGTTGCAGAAGTGATATTGTTCGACCTTGAATAGTCCAACGATATGGATAATCTCAAGTCTTGTAGGAAGCTCTCAAATGTATATTGTATCTTAATATTTTTAGAGCTAGGTCGGATGTAACAAAGCATCGAGGATATCCTTAGATTGTTTTTAGATGGATTCAGAGTCGAAATCTTCAAAATGTGAATCCGTCAAATAACGCCGGCTCGTGAACCTCGATGTTATGTGTTGATATTTAGAAGAAACGTCCATAGCCTTATACTATGCTTTTGTTTGTGAATGAGCAGGTGGTGAACTTCTAGCTGATATCTTAAATAGAAAGAGAGACTATTTCTGCACAGTTTTTGAGATTGTAGTTAGTCTCAGCCTTCTCTGCTCGTTCTTCGGCCTCGTTCATTTTTCCTTCTTTGAAGTGAAATCTTGGATCGAGCGTCACCACTATATTGCAGGTGAGCGCAACTCCAACTAAGCCCGATAATGTGTATGGCCCGCACACTGAAAAATAGTTGTATGAGATTGAATTCCCGTTGGATCCTATCAAGTTCCAGGTGGATATTCCGAGCGATTGTTTGAAAAATATTGCACTTACAATCTCTCACTGTTATAGTTTCACCTTGCTTGAGATACTTGGTTCTAAAATCTACCAGAGTGCGTCTCCTGGCTAGTTTTCCCTTTCTTTGATCCAGTTCCTCTCGGTGTTAGAGTGCAGAAATCCACGATAAAATCGAGATTGAGTGTGAAAACTTTGTTGTTAAGGGATAAATGCCCGAATATAATACCCAGACTTGCTTGTGCTTCAGTTGTGATCTCGGACTCAACTCTAAGATTGTTCGTTATTGTGCTTGATCGCATGCAATATAATTTGATTGCGGAAAAACCAGTGTACGATATTCCACTTTTGTCGAAAAATAAGGAGCTGCGGTTTCTCATTGTTACTTGTTTTCAGTGAGTTAACGGATCAGCATTCGAAGAGATTTGAAGCCATTCAGGATAGAAAGCAGCCGGTACCGAGCAGAGATCGCTTGGTGACCGTCAGACCTACAAAAGCAAATTGCAGAGAAAGAAGCCTGGTAGATGTTGAGAGATGCGCAAGCTGGAAGGTTAGCGGTCAAACTAGGACAAGGCGGTCAATTATAAGTAACGGTTCAAAGCCAAAGGCGGAAGCATCCCGCGCCTATCATCTTTAGCGCTTATGCAATCGTCGTCACTGCTCTCATCCGTATAGCGAAGACCGCAATGTATAATAGCAGCTTGAGCACCAGCTCGTGGCTACAGACGAGCTATGGCATATCCGTGTGTCTTTTTTGTTTTTCTATGTGGTATGATGTACTGACAATTCACAGAATCTCTCCCTTGCAACTCGTCCAGGTTCGTCACGAACACACCGAGCTTCATGAAGTGCTACTCAATGTTTTTTAATTCAATATAGAAAAATGTCCTCCATGCTTTAACTGTATGCTACCTGCGTTTACATGCGGGCAGTATGGAGATTGTGATCCATACGATGGTCAGTGCAAGTGCCCGCCTGGTTGGAGTGGAATCGACTGTTTGACACCGCGTAAGTTCTCTTGGTCGCCTGGAATATCACCTGTTCAACTATGCTCAGAATGTGGCTCGCTGGCGGACGATCAAAGGATGCCAAGGGAAGACGGAAAGAAATGTGAATGTAAAGATGGATGGGGAGGTATCAACTGCAATGGTTCGTGGCAATAATCGTGTCCTACTGAGTGATTCAATAAGCTTGTCTGTATACAGTCTGTAAAACGAACCAGGCATGCAAGGCTTTCCCAATATTGGGCATACCTGATTCAGAGCAAGACGGTTCCGAAGGACAAAATATGACCTGTTATACAGGAGGAGAGACTGTCTTCCAGAATCATCAGATGTGTGATGTTACTAGTGCGTTTGTAGCTTTCTCCCAAGTAGTATACTCGCTCAACAATTCATCTAGACCGTAAGATCCTTGACCAAGTCGGTGACAACCGACCAGTCCAAGTCACCTTCGGTTGTGACAAGAACGATGCCACATGTTCATTCCAATTCTGGGTAGACGAAATCGAATCATTCTACTGTGGTCTGGACGAATGTTCATCGGAAATTACACCAGGATACGACTTCAATACTACCTCTTATAAATGCGAAAAGCTTCAATGCAAATGCGTACCAGGACGCTTTATTTGTGGCCAGGATGGCTCCGTCGACATCAGCGATTTTCTTACTGAAGAAATTAAGGGCCCTGCTTCCTTTTCTTGTACCTCCGGTAATCCCAACACTGGTTCTAGCTTTGCGGAAGATTCTTCCACCAATAACTGCAAGTTCTCGGAAGCCGCGATGAACCAGCTTATTAATGATGTCTTTGGTGACCCATACATCACACTTACCTGTTCCGGTGGAGAATGTCTGCACTATTCCCAGGTCCCAGGGTATGTTCGTCCTCCAAAACCGGACAATACTCAATGGGTGGCTCTCAACGCTGTCGGTGCCTGTCTCTTCGTTGTCCTTGTCGCTCTATTCTTATGGTACGTTGGGCGTACCGGATCTGGTGGAGATTATGCCTTCCTCAGGAAAGGTGGTGGAATCCGACTCCCAGAATCCGAGGAAAACGAATCCGCAAAGCTAATGGCGGAACACGTCCCTGCCTCAGTGCATTTTGACGATCTGTCTTATGTTCTCAACTCCAAGATCATTCTTTCAGGTATCTCAGGATCCGTCAAACCAGGACAGGTCATGGCAATCATGGGTGCCTCTGGTGCTGGTAAATCTACTTTGCTCGATATCCTCGCACGGAAGAGCAAACGTGGTACAGTGGGCGGAGAGATTCTTATCAATGGGAGAGTCGTCGATGATGCGGAGTTCCGAGCAGTGACCGGCTATGTGGACCAAGAAGATACACTCATGAGCACCTTGACGGTGTACGAGACAGTGTTGTACAGCGCCCTTTTGAGATTGCCAAGGGAAATGAGCGAGGAGGCGAAGAAGTTCAGGACCCTCGAAACTCTAAACGAGCTAGGCATTTTAGGTATCAAGGACATGCGCATAGGAAACTCGGGTCATCGTTCAATATCCGGTGGCGAAAAACGGCGTGTGTCAATCGCATGTGAACTTGTCACTAGTCCATCTATCCTCTTCCTCGACGAACCGACTAGTGGACTCGATGCGTTCAATGCGTACAATGTTATTGAATCACTGGTGTCTTTGGCGAAGAACTACCATCGGACAGTAATTTTCACCATTCACCAACCTCGTTCAAATATCGTCGCGCTGTTCGATCAGCTCTTGGTGCTGGCCATGGGTAGAGTGGTGTATTCGGGAGAATTCGGGAGATGTGGGGAGTATTTCCAGAGTATTGGGAAACCATGCCCGCCAGGATTTAACATCGCTGACTACTTGAGTGAGTGAGCCTCGGTTGAAATCTGCAAACATACTGAGTCAACGCTATCTATTCAGTTGATCTCACTGTCCAGTCCAGTATCGAATCGAGATCTTCTAGTCCGACACTCGACTCGACTCCACCTGAGGAGGACGCCTCTAATGGCGAACAAGCAGTGCTGATAGGAACCGACCCTACAGATGATACCGAATTCCAACTCCAAACTCGCGCTCGACCAAGCTCTGTCATCTCCAATTCATCCGTATCTGGAGCTTACGACAGTATCAAACGCAAGACATCACAGCTCTTTGAAGTTGTCTCTGGCGGTGGATCCTCTTCGAGCGGAAGTAGCCATAATCACAGCCATCATCTCATGGCATCGAAATTAAAATATCTCGTCGAGGAGTACAAGAGAAGCGATGTTGCCAAGGACATTAGGGAAGATAGGGAAAGTGTACGAAATGGAGCGGTAGCTGAGATAGAGAATGGCTCATATGAGAATCATGGGAATGCATTTGAGGGCCAGCTGCCTGATGTGGCAATAGAGACGACGCTATTGAGAGGACGAAAGAGAGCTAGTTGGGGAACGCAGTTTAGAATCTTGAGCGGGAGAGCGTTCAAGAATCTTTATAGAGATCCGGCGTTATTGATGGCACATTATCTTTCGGCAGTTCTTTTGGCATGTAAGTTGAGTTCTGATTTATTTCCTCCCTTTGCTTCGTTTGAAATTCACTGACTGATCCTTTTCATGTTTCCTCTAGTGTTTTGTGGGGTATTCTACCATAATATCACGTAAATGAGATGTGTTCCTCTCACTGTCTGAAGTACTAATAAGGAGTTGGACAGGAATGATATTGCTGGCTTCCAGAATCGACTGGGTATATCTGTCTCGTTTACCTTGAAATTTGTCACTTGCCTAACATGTCTCTCGTCTATGCAGGTTTCTTCTTTTTCACTTTAGCCCTGTTCGGATTCTCGTGTCTATCTAGTCTCGGGCTATTTGCCAACGAACGGATATTGTTCATGCGCGAAAGGTATGTACAAGTGATCCACCAAATCCCACAAGCTGACGAAAGCAATGTAGATCGAACGGGTATTATTCTTCATTCACGTATTTCTCGTCCAAGGTGCGTGAACTAGAACGATGTCCCAGTGCAAAACTGGAGGTGGAATTTAGCTCATTCATTGTCGTGCTTCTTACTCTATCACAGATCTTGTTCGATATCCTACCGCTTCGTCTAGTTCCCCCCCTCATGTTCGGTGGCATCGCATACGGATTAATCGGTCTCGTACCTACTGTCGGGACATTCTGGAAATTCATCCTCGCTTTGGTGCTGTTCAACCTCACTACAGCAAGCGTAGTGCTGTGGCTCTCGATCGCGTTCGAGAGTGTAAGTGTGGCGAGCTTGGTCGGGACGTTGATCATGTTGTACAAGTGGGTTCCAGTTCTTCAGCTGCCTCGATATATAAGATGCATGAATGACAACATTCCAGTTTGCTGTTTACGGGTTTACTCATTAACCGAGAGACGGTGACGAAGGCGTTGCAGTTCCTTCACACAATATCATTTTTCCATGCAGCGTTCGAAGCGCTTGCCGTAAACGAACTGAGATATCTGTCTCTGAAGGAACATAAGGTTAGGCAGTCCTACTCAGCCCGGTGAATATGGTCGCTGACCTGACATAACAGTATGGCGTGGAGCTAGATGTCCCTGCCGCGACCATTTTATCAACATTTGGATTAAGAGCCCAGGTATGTAAACTTTTTGATTTTGTGCTTACCATGATCAGTTGCTCATGTTCCCCTTCTCGCCTAGTCGTTCTGGTGGCCAAACATTGCCCTATTAGGCATCTTCTTTGGAGTGTTCACTATTGGCAGCTTCTTGACCTTGCACTTCTTCGTGAAAGAGAAGCGATGAATTTTCGATATACACGGATGACGAAGGCTAGGACGGAATTGTTTGTGCGAAGAGGAAAGTACAAATCCGGTGTCTTGTATTACAATTCTATACTGTATTCACACTTTTTACATACATACATAGCAAAAGTCTATTATATTCTTTCCCCTGTAAGGTGTTATCGAGCATTAGCCATAAACGTATAGGCAGTCCAAGAGGGTGAATAGAGTAACAGTATACATAGATGGATACCGGGTTTTCCTACAGGGTCCGTCATTCAAGAATCAAAAATTGCACCATACGCAGGTATCCCTCGACTCTCCATACCATAAACAACCTTCCGCGTCAGCTTGGGGTTTGAGATGATGAAAACCGCCTCTGCACCAGATTCTACTACAAGCTTATAGGTGACAGCAACCATATCCGGCCGACCTTGCTTTCTAGTATCCCAGATCCAGGCATCAGGATCTGCCTTTTTCACCATATCAATGATCTTTGACCCGTATGTCGTTTCAGGAGCGGGAGTGCTCCAAAAGATGCGTCGTGGGGTAAAGTCCGCGTAGAACAAGGACAATGGTGGTCCGATTCCCGAGCCTGTGGCGACAACGACTATTTTCCTGAAGAGTTTCGAGGTATATAGTAGCCCGTGGAGTGGATATCCCCGTATCCAAAGCTTCTTGGGTGGATTTTGAATAACGTCGTTTGTCCAATCACCGGCGTTGGAAATTACAATGGAAAACCCGTCAGGTTTGCCTTTTGCATCGTCGTCTGGAACTGTGGCGAATGCATGCCATTCAAGAAGGGGCTTCGTGGACACTTTGAGCCCATAGAAAGGCTTTATGTTTCTGTACTTGAAATGTAAGCGGATGACATGGTTTGAGAGTGGCTCGGGCAAGACATCGACTCTGCGAAGACGTCCCCAAGAGAGCGCTGTGCAACATGAAGAGATAACAAATGTCCAAAATCCGGAGGTGCTGATAAGGTATCGCCCGAGCGACGGAGGATTGGGTTGCAAGAGTCTGTATTGGTTTCCGGCGAAGCATTGATGCATCCAAAAAGTACAAACAGCTACCCAACCAGAGTATCGGTGGATTGCCTCGAAGTAGTCGTGGAACCTCCTCCTGAATCTGGGATGGGCTCCTCCGAGGATGAAACAGAACATCAGAACCAAGATATAAGATGTTACCACGTTTGCAAGAGACCATTTGGTTGGATGCGCAATATGGTCTTTAGTGGTTAGAGCGGTGTACATGATATACCAGACCACAGCAGCAACACCCGCCCCACTGTGTGCACCGCCATAGTGGAACACTTTAGCCAAACGCCTTCGGATCCACAGTGGCGCGCTCAATGGGATGATATCCGTTGCAAGCTCATAGACTAGATTGACAAAATTCTCTTGTCTGAAGAGGAGGGTGACCATGAGGTTAGCGGAAGCTGCGCTGCCGACGTTTTCTGCGGAAGGTGTACCCTGATTCTGGGCAACGAAGGCGATGAAGGCTATCAGATTCGCTACGAATATCACCGTGAAGGTTTTACGGTAATACGAGAATGCGATGACTAGGATCAAGAGTGATTTAGCTGGTCAGAGGGATCGATCTTGTTTGCGAAACGAAGAGAACGACTGACGGTATAGCCATCGTGTAAAGCTGGAATGACCGAGCTTCGCGGGAAGAGAGAGGTTTACCTGCTCGAGGTCAACGTGGTCCTCTGATGCCTTCTTCTCGATGTCGACCGAGTGAACAGAGTTGGGTGGGGAGGTAGAAGACGGAGTGATATCGTTGTCATCGCTGCTGAGATTAGGAAGTGTCAGCACGTTTTCTGTATGCTTCTCGTTGGTAGACATTTTTCAAAACTTGAAGCGTGAACACTGAAAAGCGAGAGCAGGGGTGCTGGGGTAATCACAATCCAACGAAAGCACATTTTAAAGCACAGACTTTCGAGACCGCGACAGTGTACCCGCACTAATTATTTCTTTTAGCCAAGCCATCTTGCCTCAATTGAATCATGAATAAAAAGCTCTCGAATTCCATTCAGAACGGAGAGTATTGAGAATAGATACCTGATACACGATAGTTGCGCGAGAACTGTTATGTTTGCTATAAACGAGTTGTCATGAGCTCCCGCCCCATAAACTATAACCATATGGAGAGGTTCAATTCGTTCAATAGATCTAGAACGAGTAAAGTAAGCTTCTTCTATCAGTGTCAAATAACTGCGTGTACTTACACAGGATAACATTGCGTCTGGAAGTCTTGGCCCTTCGGATGCGATCGGAAAGATGGAAGATAAGCTTCGTCGGAATGAAAACTGTAAATCATAGCTGGCACGGTTCCTGACCCTCTCTCTCAGCATGGCTTTTTTCTTACCAAAGAGCGCCTGGTATACCGGGTCATTTGAACACTAAAGCTACAGCCATTCGAGGTCAACGACGTGAAACAAATGATTATACCCAGATTCTTTTGCTTACCGCCACGCTTTCAAGAGCGTTTTGCCTTCCTGGTCTCTGGTACAAAAAAGTTAGACTTACTTAGCTTGAGGTGATGACACGCAAACTCGGTCAAGAGCTGGTCCCGGCACCGGTTCATAGCTCAAACTCCTCCCGAGCAGGCACGAAAACATATTTAGGAAGGCTATTCTTCGAAGGCTTCATCTGTCAACATACCCATGCACTGGCAGATGCTATGCAACCCTTCCGCCAGGCGCCTCAGTTGGCTTCGGTCCTGCTTCGGTCTGAGGTTTGTGTTGGGCGGGATCATGAATACGTGAGGACTAGGAAAAAAGCTGAAATACTACAATACCCCCGGAGCCAGCAGGAATCAGTTCTACTCTTCTTCGCGGTTTTTCCCCCCCGGTTAGATTGACTTGGAAAGTGGTGGCCAACATGTGATAGTTCCGCATCCGAGTCTGTCGAGGCTCGAACAGGTACATGCATTAGTACAGATGTATACACCCCCCCCCTTCGAAAATTTTCGTAGTGGCTTCTATCATAGATGCATGAAAGTCGGAAGGACGACGAAGAGCTACTTCGGCTTGTCTTTGAGACGAAGATACGATTGATGATCATGTGAGAAATGAACCCTTGGCTTCTCAGTGTGAAACCGGGACGAAAAAAAAAATCTGGCAGAAGCATCCGAGCCTAGAGACGATGATGGGGCATCTTTCTTTCCTACCAGAACAGATGCGAAAACCCCCGCTAGTATGTACGCTGATGATGGATGGTATAAGACTGAATAATACCTCTGCCATTGGAGTTGATCAATAATCCTCCCTGCTTGATCAAGTCTCTCATACCGGCTCATACCGGGTGGAGGCGGGAAAACACGGAAGCGTCGAACTTGGCAATTGAATATTTGATTTCTTAGGACCGAGTGAAGCTGCCAGAACACAGCGTGGTACGTCTTCACGCGTCCATCCGTTTTGCTGACTTTGTGCGGAGGGTTATCTGCTTTAAACGCTTACAGGCGCTTTACTTTCCAAAAGCCAATATATTTGTTAAGATACTACTCTGCGGGAGATTTAGAATTTACCAGTCCATTACAGGCTTTGAAAACCGATAGCATCTAGCGTTAATGATCTCGTCAATCTAAGCTTCCTTGGAGATCCTATTGATCTCATCCAGTCCTTCATCATGATCCCAAAATCCAACACCTCCATCCGCAACATCCTTGTTCATCACATCAACATTCTTCAATCCTTTCCCATCCGCATCGACCTCGACTCCTCCAAGACCCTTCAAGAACACCTCCTTCACCAACCGCTCTTCCCTTTCGCGTTCCTTCACCTCCTCACTCCCCTTCCACAACAGTCTTTCCATAATATGCCGCATAACAGACCGAACGATCAAGTACCCATGACTCGCAGCTAATGCAACCAACAGAGCCATGACCAAAAGCTCTTTAGTCGCACCCAGCCCTTTTCCGTGCTCGCCCCAGATGCCGTCAATACCTTCCTTACCAGCGGTAGCGACAAGATGTTGATGCACACGCTCAATGGCTGATTGTGATCCACCAAACTCGGAAGAAGTACACTGCGAATGCTCCCGCGGGCAAAAAAGGTACACCAATGCACTGTTTGTTAGAGCAGCGAGCCAGGACAAGAATGCTAGCGCTTCGAGCCATGGACCTATGGTGTCGGTGCGAACAGGAGTAGGTCTGCGTTCATGTACCGTGATTTTGAAGGCATCACTTCGTAATTCGAGGACGTTGTTCAACAAGGCCATGACAGGAGCCAATGGCCATATCGTCGACCACAGTGCGACATAGCCAAACTGTATGACCATCTCGGAATAATCTCCGAATACATCATATTCTGGGAGCGCTGCTTCCGCCCTAGCTTGTTCCAGGAACTCCCTCTCCTTCTGTCCACCCTTCTCCTTCTCGTCCTCAAAAACTACTTTCTTCTTCCCGACCGCCGAGCCAGACCCAGAAATAGAACTCGTCTTCTTAGTCCTCAAGGCCGTGATCTTGCGGAGGACGTACGGAAGACCGATCTCAACAAAGGTGTTTACGATTTGATTCGTGACCGTATACGCGAACATTTGGTCCTTCAACCTCCCAGGATTAAGCTTGGTTTCTGCATGCGAAGCGTCGATGTCCCAGAAATTAGCTTTCCGAGGCGCTTCAGGGGCTTCAGTCAAATTTGCATTCATCTGACTCCCAGTGTGAGGCACAGAACCATCGAAGAGCCATACTTGGACAATACGCATGAGGCCTTCACCGAAGGGTACGTATACAAATGCACTAAGAGCAAGACCCAGATAAGCGACCAGTGCCGTGAAAATGAATGTCTTGAGAGTTAGAGAGGCATTGTGCGATGAGTGGTGAGCGTGATTTTCCCATTGGGTGAAGTATTGTGCGCATAGTTGAAAGACTGCGACGAGCCGAGGGACCAGTATGACAAAAATGATAGTCGGGCTAAAGGCCTATAACAACTCATCAGATGCGTATAAGATGCAGCAGTCAAAATCGGACTGACGATAAACTTATGTCCAGGACCAGTGTATAACTGTGTGACGAAAGCTTCGAACACGAAAATTCCGGTCATAAGAGCTGAGAGAAGAGCCGCAAAAGCTAGGATGACAGGTACACTTGCAAGCATGCGGAGCTCGCGTTTCCACCATGAGAACTTTGGATCATACTGAGCGCGTCGTTTTTCAACGCGGAAGGATCCTCGAGTACCGAAGCGAAGCGATATTAATCGTTCTCGCACACGCCACCATTCCACGAAACCGATAGACCATAACACAGTGAGTATAGAATATATAGGAGAATAAGATGTTCCGAAGAAGTAGAATGAGATGCCTATCATGGCTGGAAGGACAAGTGCGCGCGTGTAGGAATCGAGGAACGAGAAGTAAAGCGCAACAGATTCACCAAACTGAAGCAATAAATTAGTGAAGGAGATTGGAACTTGTACATCCTGCGCACCTGGTCCCGTATCCGATTATCTGAAACGGTGGCAATCTTGCTCGTTGTCCAAGCGTGGATCCATTGCTCATTAAACGTTTTGTCATGCAGACAGAATATTGATTCAACAAGATCCCATTCTGGCGTTCCTAAAGTAATACCCAGACCGCCGTCAGGATGTATAGATGTAATGTATGCGTGGACTAGGCGCAGACGGTCAGAAGGTGCTAATGACATGGATTCAGACAAGCTGCCAGTGGTGATAGGCGTCACTGGTAAGCCAGATAGAAAGTCCGACTGCCTTTAACCATTTGAAACCTGAGCACACATAATGAACGAGATAGCGATGACCAACTAACCTTTCCCTTATAATCAGGTTCTGCACCAGTTTGTCCGGACAGGATACAAAGATGAGAAGGTGACCAAGAGAGTCTCCCCTTCTCCCCACAGCCTTGAGGCCGCCGTAGGTGAGAGTTTCTAATAGACGGGTATACTGAGCTTCGGCTTTTCGAGCTTCATCTTTCGTCTGCTTCTTCGAGAGACTGGTCTTTTTCGACGCACGAAAGGATATGACAAAGTCAACGTCCATTATTCAGTGAGCAAAGCTTAGATATCATACGCTGGATAGAGAGATGGTGGTACAAGAGCAAGACGTAGACGTCAGTGGCGAAAATGAGGGGAGCTTCATTTCACTGTCAACTGCGTCATTGGAACCAAGAGTGGATAAATTCTCACAGATCCAAGCTGGTTCAACTTTGGCGGGATTGCGCCAGAATCGACAGAAAGATTTTTAGGATCAGCAGCAGTACAGTACGATAACTACGCATGGGAAGCATGTACTACTAATAAAAACAATCAGTACAGAACGAGATTTCTGATAAATATCTAAATATAGTCGATATGATTCGTGCTTAGTTAAACAGAAATCTTCAGTCAACCTACTGTAGATCCTAATCTTATAAGTTGAGCGCCATGGAGCGCGAGGCATTCAACAATGAGCAAGGTTCAGGTAGCAAGGTCAAGCGCGAAGTCTTAAATCGTCACTCAGAGTGAAGGATAAGATAGCAAGGGCGTGCGCGGCGCAGCACTTCAATCATCCCCTCAATGAAGCTAGCCTGATCCAGTTGTGGTAGAATAGTAATCAGCAAGAGGGTGGTCACTACGTGTCAAAACCATTCACTCAGAGCTTGCATCAAAATAAGCACTTAGGTCCACAGAATTGACAGCATTTCTTAGCGCACCATAATTATATGAGCCGTAGTCAAGACATGATCGATATGGCTTCTTCCTCAGGTCTTACATGCGCACATGTTGCTCGAAATTAATCATATGCCCTGTCCCTACTACTATTTAGTATCTGATTGGTGTCTTTTCGAGGAAGAATTTGTCGCCATTCCTCCAGAAAAACCAGTCAATGTGACCATGCTCATGAAACCTTATGAAACATAGGCCGAATGGCTATTTGCATTAATCCGCAAGCATACAGCGATCTACCGATAGATTTTTCGGGTTACCCCACCTTGAGACGCAAGGAAATATTTAATAAGGCTTCAAAGAATAGCATAAGTGAGTCCTTACCAGTACGGAAATGCAATACTGGCACCACTAGCTCCGAAAACAGCAAAACTCAGGATGAATAAAATGACCTGACTCCCACCATCGAGCGCCGCTGACAAAAGATAGTTGTACTAGAAGCAACGCGTTAGTAGAAATACCTGACATGGCAGAGAATACATGTATACTTTGACAAACCACCTTGGTCTGCGGGTCCTGATCCACCATTGAGAGGCAAACCCAATGAAAACGCAAGACCACCATTGGCCATTAACAGAGTAAGGTAACCTGAGAAGTTGAATTCAGTAGGTACACTGATTTTAAGGCCTGAGTTGTTCCTTAGTCCTCACCATCCAATGTATAGCAATATAATGGGGAAGTTGAGATACTTCATGGTGCTGTTGATCCAGCTGCCTTGTTTCGTGTACTTGTATACAACCCAGAAAGGGATAGGGATGAAGATTCCTATGAGCCTTTCAAGATCATAATTCTATAAGGTTTGTTGATAGATTGACAATGATGTAGGAAACGTACATGGCAAAAGGAATGATCCAATACCCAGACGGTTTCCCCAATGTAAAGAGCTCCTTACCCAGCGCGCCCATAGCAACAGAAGCAGAGTTGGTCGATTGTATGATCCACCCACTCCACTGAAAATCGTTCGTCAAATCAATAGTAATTTAAAAATTGACCAAAACCCACGACACGCGTTCCGGTAGGATCCTTCAATACTTCACGATTCGCATCGACGATCGTTATCATCACTGTGCAATGACATTGGTCGATCAATGTTTGCGGAAAAATGACCCTTAACAAGACTAACTCGTATAATTAAAGATGGCTCCGACAATTGAGCCCAGCATTTGTACTGCAAAAGTAACCCGTGGAGGTATCTTTGTGTATTGCCCAAGCTTTAGATCTGTTACCGGTGGACGCTATCAATCATTATATCATTCTATGAGAATTCTGTCGAGAAACTCACCTTGAAGTAGATACAGTGTTTGGAACGCAGTAGCATTTCCATACAGACCAGCATACATGACGGGGATAGGCTGTCCTGGATGAATGAAGGCAGCAATGATTTGGACTGCATACTTGATGGATATGTTGAAACCAGTGGTTGCAGTAACTGTAAGCCGAAGTATAATAAGTGTTTGACTCGAGACAGTGAAGGTTACTTACTGAAGCCCAGTACAACAGACATGATGAACGCAAAGACTACAGAACATCAAAGCTTTTCTCGTAGAGTATAGAAAAGTAGCTCACTGGTGAAGAAGATGATACTCCAAGCGGGTATAAGAACGATGGGAGCTGCATAGCTGGTGCCGATGCAAATGGCAAGGGAGGTGATCAGTAAAGCGCCATAAGCCCATTGCGGAACTTCAGCTAATACAATACCTGAGTTAGTCAAGGTCCATGTGCCAGACTTAACAAAACTTACGATATTTCAGCATTTCTGCACGGTAGCAGGTCAATGAGCGCTATCTGTGGCAACAAGGTGGCTGACAAAGACTAACCTTGGTAGTGAGGATCATCCACGTCCGAGGGCCCGCTTCGAAAGATCTGCATCTTACCGAAAGCTGAATGATAGACTTGTTAGAGTCGATACATGTCAACAGCAGAGTATAGAGCGACCTTTGGTAAGCTCTGGCCAGTGCCACAGAAGTAATGTCGTGACAGCGGCACCGATAGACAGGTTGTAGCAAAGTTGTGAAACTGCAAACGTGGTGGTGTATCTTGGTAGTCCAACAGACTCCAGAGCAGTCTCGTTAAGGCGATAATCCGAAGTGATGACTGCGTCCTGATCATAGATGCTACCGTTGGTTCCAAACAATGATGTGGACATCCAGATAAGATCGCGTCCATTGAATACATTGGAATAATAGCAGGCAGTGAGGACGATATAGCCTATACCCAATCCAACTGCATAGCACAAAATATGATCGACTTTCTTGAAGTAGTCTCCGAAATATACTTACTAAAAGAGTTGACCTCTGGCAACAAATTGATAATTGAACGGTAGTATATTGGGTAGTCCGAGTCACACTTACGTGTCTGCAAGGGCCATACTAGAGGGAAGCCCTGGGTGATGAGGGTCCATGAAAGACTGAAAGAAAAAAGCCCGATGCCCTCGTTACTAGATCCGGCGCCAAACAAGTTGCGTACGAAAGCATGCCGGCCATTGTCAGCAAGACATATGATGGAAATCGCAGTGAGTACTAGATATATTATCAGCTCGCGATTGCATTGGAAAGGTCAAAACGCACAAGGGAATGGATATTGGGGAATCTTCCGGTTCATCAAGTCAGTACAGGAGTTCACATATCGATGGTATTTGATCTGACCCATTCCCAAAAAAATATCGCTGCAAACTATCACGAGAGAATTCAGTTCAGTATCTTCCATCAAGCAAGAAGTGCCATACCACTATCCAGAAGAATTTCCGTCGCTTTTCATTTAATGCTCCGCCGAAGTGCAAGCTCTGAAGCAAATTCACGATAGAGATATATGAGGGATAAAAAGCACTAGCACAATGTGAGATGAGCAGTATTCACAAAAGTTCACATACTATGTTGGGTAGACAAGGAGCGTTCTCACTGAAGCCAATTATGAGCCTGAGCCTCAATCGATATATGCGAGCATGACTGACGTATCCCAGCAAATCCGTAGCCTAACATCTGGGTTGCAAATATTTGAAAAATAGCCACTGCAGTATTCAATCGGATGTCATAGAAAAGATCTTGAATTTTCCGTTTTAGTAGCTCGCGTGCGTATCGTCGAGGAGCAATTTGTACTCACTCATTGCAGCAATGACTTCCATCGCAAGAGATACGTTTGCAGCTGTAGAAGCCATAATGACAATGGCTGTATGCTCCCTTATATACAGAGTATGAGTACAACCATGAAAGAGAGCACTTAAGCATACTATATCATATTTACTTGATATTGAAGGGCCCCGGATTAAGGATGCGCCAATGACCATGAGACGGGAGAGCTAAGAGATGTTACAAAGGCTCAATACATGGAAGAATGGAGACCAACCAGCTATTGCGGTGCCAAGAACATATGCTATTATGAGGCAGAACAACTGCGATACAGAGGCATTCTGAGGCTTGAACGTGTAGATAGTCCCTAGAACCGAAGAGAAAGCGCTCAATCCGATGACGAGGAGGATAGATCGTGTAGTAATGGCCGGGGCAGTTGGGTCATCTTGCAGAGACACTACCTGCAGATCGAAACTAAGAGATATCGACCAATTGGGGCACAAGCAAACATACCTTGAGCGCTACTGCCTCGGCATCCTGAATGACTTCATTCGAGGCAGAATCGGACTCCTCTTCTGCAGCTTGGTCCTCAATTAGGGCATCGACCTTCTCAAAGGACAAATTACGCTTCTTGACGGAGTTGGATTCTGTGCGAGAGCTGTATCTTCTGGCAATCGCTTCTTCGGTTGACATTGTGGCAGCTTGGACAGTGAACTGAGGGCTCAAAAGCACACGGCACCATCGGCTACGGTGATTTCTCCGTCCCAAAGGTGTGTCCTTATCTGCGAGGCTCTCAGATAGCGTCTGAATAGCGTGATTCTTGAAACGAAAATAGCAGTAATCTCCCATCAAGCAGCGTGTTAATTTGTTGCATCTCTTGCAGCTTTTCCGAAAGGCGAGCAGCGTATTCTGATGCTGTCCCGAAAATGCACATCTTGCAAGGTCAGAGGAAAACGGGAGTTGAAGGCTAGCCACGTGTGAGAAAAGGGCTCAGCGCTTATTTACCTCGTTCAAAACTAACTGTTAGTTTTCGAAAGAGACCTTATCTATCTCGATTCTCTCTATCCCATGACATTCAGTTCTCTCAGATTGTGTAATCTCGGTGCTGAGCCGTGCTTCTCGTCCATATGTTCCTTCCTTATCTTTTAACAGAAGTATCCGTGTAGGAAACTAGTCCTATTCAACGTGATAGGCAAGATTAGCGGGGATACCGTTGGCTCGTCGTGAATCTTATTCACCTTAGCAATTTCCATGTTGCATCTCTGGGTCACTCTTTTCAGTCTCTGCATTTACGCTATAGCCCAGAGACACCACCATAGCTCTGAACAACATCAAGAGGCGTTGATTTCCGTGCCTGGAGACTTCACTTTCGACACCAATTCTCAAATTCCCCTTTCTGAGGAGCCTTGGACTTCAAAATACGGCGCTCAGAACGATCTCGGCTACAGCGGACCTTTGAGTTTCTCGCACTTCAAGTACAGGAAATGCCTTGAAGACGCTAGCGCTCCCTTTGACATTGGTATCATTGGATTTCCTTTCGATACTACAACGAGTTATCGGCCAGGTACTTCGTAGATTTTTCTCCTTCTTTATGGTCATTGTATATATAATATCTCGCTAGGTGCACGATTTGGACCCTATGCAATACGTTCGGGATCACGAAGGCAGTCTCTCGGCGCAGGCAGAGGGTATACACTGGCATGGGGAAGTAGCCCTTCAGATTTTGGCTCTAGTCTTCTGGACTGTGGCGACGTGCGTGAAATACCATGATCCTTTTGTTCATTATATCACCGCGCTCTACTCTAGGTCCCAATTTCCGCCTATGATAATGCGAAAGCGATTGATCAGATGGAAGCTGCCTATTCAACATTACTCTCGCGACCCGTATTGGGAGGTACATCCGAGGTGTACAAAGAGAAAACTCGGGCATTCTCCCTCGACGGGAAGGAACATCCTAGAATAGTCACCCTCGGGGGTGACCATACCATTGTGAGTCTCAACGCAGTATGTTCCTCACGAAGAAAATACCTACAAGGGAGCTTGCAGGTTCTTCCTATCCTCAGGTCGTTGCATAAGGTGTATGGTCCTGTCTCTGTATGTTGCGAAACGAAATGTTTCTTTCAGCATCTCACTCAAAATCCATGGGTCGCCAGGTCATTCATTTTGATGCCCACCTGGATACTTGGCCTCCAAGAGGAACCACTGCTCAGGAGGGTATTACTCATGGGTCGTTCTTTGCCGTTGCTGCTGAAGAAGGTCTATTAACCAATACAAGCATCCATGCCGGAATTCGATGCAAGATGCTGGTTAAGTGCCTCCTTATTCAGGAGTGGGCTGGTGCAAACCTCTTTCGAACAGGGCATTGAGGATATGCAACACGACGATACTGTTGGGTTTCAGGTAATAAGTGCCGAAGATATTGATGACTATGGAATCAAGAAAGTCATCGAGAAGATCCGAGAACGGATAAGGGATAAACCTGTTTATCTGAGGTGCGTCGTGGTACGTTTCATAGTCCTCAATCTAATTGTTTTGATTAGTTTGGATATCGACGTAGTAGGTAAGGATTAGCACATTTCGGATGTCTTCATTGAAAGCCAAGCAATGTCTGGTAGATCCTGGCCAAGCTCCCGCAAGTTAGTCGCTGAGACTCTGGGTTTACGATATCATGTTGATCTCTGTCTAGCTGGAACTCCAGAAGTAGGAGGTTGGACAACTCGTGAGGTCAAACGTATCCTTCGGGGGCTTTCCGGATTGAACTTCGTGTGAGGGGCTTTTCAAAATCCTGAACCAGATTTTCATCAACATATTCAGTAATGGACTGATATATTCTTTTCGTAGAGGCGCTGATATTGTGGAGGTTGCTCCAGCTTACGATAACGCAGAAATCACTGGCATTGCTGCTGCCGACATTGTACATGACTTTTTGTCCATGATGTTGGTGGACGGGCCTCCACAACCACATAATGGCCCATTCAGCAACATTGATTTGGTGTCTTAAGCAAGAAAACTCAAATTTCAACACGTATGATTCGCTACATAGTTAAAAAGCCAGCTATTATTGTACAACGAATACAGATCGTTAAAGCTGTCCGGACGTAAATGCATCATCTAACATCGTCAAAAGTCGTAAGATCACGTTGATTTGTTCGATTGCTTCAGGAATATCTAGTCTGCTCCACCCACCGTCGACCATTGATGCCCACAGGTAGTCGGGCTGGGGAATGATGCTGAGAAGAGCGGTCATGGGTGTGGTACCAAACATGTTGGAAAGATAACTACGTACCCAACAGTAGGTATATTTGAGTAACCGAGGATACTGCTTCCACCAGCACCATACCTGATTGATAACATAAAATTGTCAGGCCAGGCAAACGAACCGAAATGACTCTGGCGCACCATGTCGACTTTGTTCCTTGTACTACCTGCGGCGAAACCATAGCCATCCTCAACGAATCCGAAGTACCATTGAACGCGTCGATATACATTTGGTGCATCAAGTCACTAGCAGACGAGTCATTCGCCATCGTCCACATGGGCTCCAAACTTCCAGTCGGTTGATAAACCGGAACGCCAGTACTGAAGTCATCCTTCCATTCAATAGCGCCGAAATGCTCGCAGACTATAGCGGCTTTGGCATTAGCGAGGAGGTCGGGTCTCGAAGCCATCCAGTCGGATTCGTTGAGATGCCCGCCGGACATGTGGCCTGTGGTGATAACGAAGCTGGAAACTAGGAGATGGGGGGATGTAATTTGAGATAAACGCGGTGGATGCTCACTCGATATTGATGCTAGGCCTTTGTCGAACGAGCACTTCGGCCATTGTTAGTAAGAGAATTGGACCTGAAAAGCTTCAATGAATTATTTGAAATGAAATGGAAGGTCGAAACTGACCGTTTTCTTCAATAATCGAGGGACCATCACCTGAAGAATCCACTTCATTAATTTGTTACGCAAAGTTTTGAATGAAGCACTGACTGTGCGTGTAAACGATGACGGTGTCATTCGTACCGGCAGTTCCAGCCAAATGTGAGATCACCGTGTGCGAGTTGACCTCATAACTAGGTGCATTGAGCACAACAGTGGCGTTGTCCACCTCACCATTTGCGACCAGGCCCCGGATGAGTTCACCAGTCGAATTGCCGACATAGAGACTAGGTACATCAAAGTGAACAGAGCCATTGCCTGGTGCACCATCGTTGGGTAGGAATTGCAGAGCGGCATCGTCATCCGAAGTGTTTACCCAGGAAGCAATGACAGCAGAAACTCCCAACGTCCTTAGCGTGGTGAAGTCGAGTGTTTTGGCAGACTGCCAGTGAGGGTTCGTGAGATTACCAATCTGAAAACAAGCAAAGGCGTTGATCTATGGGTTTCACAGACACAATGTTCTAAAAAAAGCGTTACCTCAGGTATTTCGGTCGCAGCATCGATGTCTCGGGAGGTACTAATGAATGTTATCTGATTGATATTGGGTATAATACCTATCGAAAGAATTAGATGACGTACCCTAACAGCTTGTATCCCGGTAAAGAATAGTTGTGTGTTGGACTAGGGTTGTCAAAGAATAAGACAGAGCCCCCCGGAGGAAGATTGTCGAGGTTCAGACTCGAGTTGACAGCTTTCTCTGTCACGTCGGAAACCGAAAAAGTACCTGCATCGTGTACGGGTCCTGTTACACCTGCGACGCCACTGTCTCCGCTATAAGGCCAATATCCTGTCGTTGGGAGTCCTAAGATGGTTCCGTTCTTGAGGGCTAAGCTCAAAGACCACCACTGAGGATCCCATCTGAAATGAAAATGAGTAGCAAGGCCAATGAAACGAGTGTTCGAATCAAACCTATCTAGCGTGTAGTTGAGGATTTGGACATCGAGGCCAGCAAGTTGCATAGATTGCGAAACCAGACTTGTGAGCGTGTTTTGGTTGTCGTTCCCGGCTGAATGGAATCTTATTATTATTAAAATGCTGGAAAGGCAGCGTAACACCCACTCCAACGAGGCCCTCTCAGATTTGTCTGCCATAGTCGGTCGTGAAACCGTTGCTGGTCAAACTGTGTCAAAGTCGGAGCAGTCGTGGCAGCTACTGAGAGTAAACGAGCTAGCAAGGAAATGAGGATAATCATCAGTCAGAAGGACACAAAAGCACGTACTCGGGTAGGAGTGTCCGTCTCTGCTTTTTATAGGGCTCTGAAGCTCAATTCCGTTATAAATAACGGAAACGGACCTCAGAAAACTTGGAATGGAACAAACCTGTTCAGGAAAGGAGAGTATTCATCGCCCCATTGAATCAAGTGATAGGTACAAGGTACACAGCGGAGGTTTAGCATCAGCTGACGGTATTCCAGTAATCTTCCAGAAAAGCATATTTTTCACTCTGTCTTGCTGAATGCTAGCTCTACGATTGGGAGAAGCAAGAGCAGCTTTGATAGCTTATGAATGTGAAGACCAAAACTCAGTTGAAGGTGGAATGAGAAAATCAAGAAATCAGAATAATCCAGAAGGGGAAGAGAGAAGGAATGATGACATCAGCGCAGCTACCGTGTCGTTCCTCATGTGAGCACCGACGGAAAACCCTATTATCGCTCTCTTGGAAGCTGGCATCATCAATGGTAACTGTGGCAAACTCGAATCTTCTTATGCTCAATTAACTTTCTTGTGGTTTCAGGTGCTACGGATCGCTACCTCTCCAAGCAGCCGTTCATTACTTTGAACTCCTAAAAAATCCGGTCAACACTGCCATCATACGCGAGGAACTCAAGAATACTCAAGCAAAACCTGTCACTGATACCCATTTTCCGTGCCATTACAGCCTGTTTCTGCTTGCTTGTGCTTTCAATATCAATCTTGAGCAGAACTATATCCAGGATGGACCTCTCGAGGTGGCATCGTTCGGGTGTTGGTTCGCAGGTTCATATCCATTCATTCTTAATCATAGCCATCGAAAGCTCTGAGCTACCTTTCCATAGAAATAACGACGGCCTGACCATGCTCGATATTACTGAACATCTCAATCCATCTTATGCCTTTGTTATGGGAGATGAAACTGATGCTGATCTCGGCGATGGGCCTTGCATCGCAGAAGATTATAATTTATCTTCGTGTCTACTATCCCGATCTTGTAGCACAAAGTAGGCGATAAGGCCATGCGGCTCGAACTCGCCGCTAAATTCAACTCGATTGCACATTCTTGGCAGAAGATATGCTTGCTGAAACCTGGCCCGAGGAATCTGGTCCCGCTGAAGATCTAGAGAATCGACGCCCTGCCACTCGCAAATCTCACCGCGCGTCGTCCTCGTTCCAAAATTCGATCATGCCAGTATCGGGACCAAAGTGGGTTGGGATCCGAACGGACGCGAGGGCACCATAAGGGCGAAAGAGATCACAGAGCGCAGAGTCACCAAAGCCTATTGGAAGGTGCTTGACCAGCCTGGGAAGTGCAGATGGTGGAGGGAGAGGAGTAGGAGGGTTTGTCGGCGGGTATGGCGATAACATGAGAAGTACACCTGGTACACCTGGCAGAGGGCGCGATTGAAGCGTGGCCAATGCTTTCTCGGCTAATGAAAGAGCTTTAGCATTGAAAGGAGCAATGAAAACATTGATACACACCTTTTTCGAGGAATTTGAACTCTTATGGTTCCAGAAACCATTGGACTCGCTGAGTCTCTGGTAATTTTAGGTCTGAACGGGGCGCAAGTCATAAATGCCATTCCAAGGGTTTCGTCAGTAACATTTGCAGAAAGATTAGTGATGTATAATAGAGGTTCGTGAAGATAAGGATGAGGCTGAGGGCCGGATTCTTGTGGTGGCACCTGGCACTCTGGATCCATCTTGATCAGTGGATAATAACGACGCTACCAGAATTTAGATTTGTTCAGAAAGCCACTGGATAAATTGAGCTGCTCTACAGGCTGTAGAAGAGCAAATGACAAATTGGGCAAGCGTAAAGTCGATGGAGGCTTAGGCTACAAGATGATTTTTTTTGAAAGAGGGATTACTAAGCAATTGATGCATTAACTCTCAAAGGTGGTTGTTCCGTCATTGATTTCCCTTCTCCTCTTTTGAAGAGGCAGTCGCCAGATGTAGTCCGACTACTTGCACGAATAGTAAAGTATTTTAATCACATATTCATCTCAAGGCTTGTGCGAGTTCAAAAGTGAGTTTTCCACATCATGCCTTACTGGCCTACCCATCTCCGTTCTGCCGTTAATTGCCACTCCTGCACGGTCGACCATACCGTCTGCTTCTCTGTCACGCCGGTCTTCGAATTGAGGGATACTGCCGCCTTCTGCGTCCCCAAGAGCTCCAAGGCGACCACCAGTGTGTTTCTATAGCCAGGGAAGTTATGCTTTGTGACATTTAGATCAGCTTATGGAATGTACCTTAGTGTCAGCACGATATTGCCTTTCATGCTTATCGTCGTTGAGCCGGTCCTCATAAGCTTGCGCATCCTTTATGGCCACTTGAGCATTTTTTAATGATTCTGGAGATAAGTTCTATACCGTCTGCTTGTCAGTGTGCGCATATATCTATGATTAGGGAACATACATTCGGAGCATCGTTCGCATAGTGATCCACCATATCATGCGAGGTCGTCCTGGGCCGTCCAACGACCTGTTCAGTTTGCTTAAATTCTGAGTGACTGGAGGTCATCGTAGTGGATGTTCAAGCAATAGTAAGATGTATAAGGACCTGATGAAGGTTTAGCAAGTTCAAAGAGAAGTTTCGGTTCATATATATTAGCACTGTCGGCTGACTATGAGACTGGTCCATGTTCCGAACGTCATATTTGAGTAAAACCGTTGGAGATACTGCATATTCAGTTCTCTACATACATTACATCTATATGACATACGAGTCCTTATGCTAATGTTTCAACAGCTAAGCTTTCAGTAGTCGTACTGTATAGAAACCTAGCGCCCTTGTGTATAGTTATCCACTGGTTCCTCTCAGTAACCGCCCCAATGATAACAGAACACCCATCTAACGACTCCTTGCAGTGTTCCAAGCCGGATCCCCAAAAATTGAGTATCAAGTATCCGTTTTGTGGAACTTCGGATAGCTGGTTAAAAAACTCAGGAGTAATGAGAGGTACTCCAAGCCATGCCGTGAAGAGCTTCGTGACGAGAAGCAGAACCTTGGGTGGTGGCTTTTCATTCCCTTCCACTCCGGACATGAATTTTAGGTGGACTGCATTGCGGTCCGCTCTGGCAGCAAGCAAGTGTATTCCATGATCCTGGTGAAATGCTCGAGTTTCTGGAGTTTCAACAAGACCTACATAACTCCGAGTCCTCATATCTGACCTGACCTATCAAGCAAGATCCGTTAATGCATGAACACTGCAGAATACAAAATGCAATTCACTAACATTGAGGGTTAAGCACAAAGTAGCAGGAATGGAACCCAAAACGAAAAGGTAGGCAGGATTGAAGCGCATCACTGGTTAGCCCAACGAAAAAGAGTTTTGCACAAAAGATGGATAAGAGAGAACTTCTATGAGTGTTTGACCTGCTTTTCGCCAGCAAAAAGCAGAAGAGGGAACGTAGCTAAGAGGAAATACTGCCTTGCCTGCTATTTATAAGAACGATGTGATACGAATCTGAGCCTTATCAGCTAGTTAGGCGACATCACGAAGTTCATGATCAGGGTGTACTTACAATCATCCAACTAAACCAACTCGAAGGACATACAACATACCTAAGAATCTCAGGTATGCTAAGAGATGGTTCGTATCTCAGCCTGAGATACAAGCCATGTCGTTGAGCCTTAAGTATGGCTTCGGTAAAGACTCAATTCCATTATCGGAGTTTCTAACTTGTTTCAAAGACTGTGACTCGGAAAGATATGAGATAAGAGATAGCGACGTACTAGTAGGCATGTACAAATCCGTTCGAGGACGAGACTTTTGCCAGTTACTCTTCATATCACTGTGCTCTGTATGCTCTTCCTAATGATCCAAATTGAGTCACCGCAGCGACAGACTGGCTGCCCACAACTAAAGAAGAAACACCTTGTCCATCATCTAACTCCCCCCTGCCGTCCCAAACCTTGCTGGCCTTATTGTTGAACCTGCTGTGGCGCGTAGCTTGGAACTCGGAAACACTGGTGTTAAAGAGCTTCTGAAATATTGAACGTTCTAGGCATGCACAATCCCTTTTCAGAATCTGGTATGCCTTTACTCGTAAACACCCTACTGCAATAACAGAAGGAAAACGATGAAATTCTGGACTTGAGCGGCTTCTCCTTATCTCCCAACCAGCTTGCATCTATAGCTTCCAAAACTGCAGACGCCCGGATTGTTATTATAATTGTACACATCCAAATACTCACTGTACGCTCGGCACCGAGGCCATATTGACCAGTATGGTGGCTGCAATCAAAATACCTGTTAACTTGAATTTCTGTGTGGCACATTTGTGTAGAGGTTGAAACCGTGGAGGAAGATGTTGAGTACGTTGGTCCGCCTTGTGCTCTATCTCTCTCTCCCTTTTTCTCTCCAAATAAATATCTTGTTCTTGTTTTATTGTTCGACCGATGAGTCTTTCTATTAGTGTTGCTCGCTATTATGCCTTGTGAGCTTCCAATCATCTCAGAATGTGAATTGGGCTAGAGTATCAATTCACTGCCTTTATATCCTTGCTCCATTTGACCACTTTTCAATGAATCATCGAAATCAGCTTCTATCACATCTACAAGTCCTCACAAGACAGTTCATGGAATGAAAACAATTTAAGATTGAGTCAGGATCGTTGCTCACCAGTGAGGAGACGACAGAATATGTTTTTTGGAAGGCACGCGGTTCTGATCCTGGCAGCAGCAGGCAGAGCAAACTGACAGGCCAATACACTTTTGTGTTCATTAGTGCGGCGACGGTTTCACAGTATTGTACCATCTAGTCAAGAGCCATAGGAGTAATTCGCAAAGTCATAGATACATGAAACATAGTAAAAACAGAGAAGCATACATATAGCATATGAGGAGAGGGCATCAAATTAAAGCAGATACGAGAGTCTTTCGGACTGGTCGTCCTTTCAATGTACTCGAATTATCCGTCACCTTCAGTCCGAATCCTCGTCGGACATATGCAAAATATAACGCCAAAATTCACCGCTACTAGACCCAGACTCAGTTGAGTCAGACAGCGGATGCCGATTGGGGAACTCATTGTCCTCATCCAAAGCTAGAGGACTAGGAGAGGTAGCATCCGAGAGCAAAGAATGATGATCAGACTGAACTTCAATGTCATCTCCCGAAGAGCAGATGTAACTCGGGATCGAAACATCCGATACCCAGTTCAGGAGACGGACTTCGGTGTCTAAAGGAGAAAGGGATTGAGATAAGAGATTGATTCGGGAGAGGGGGCGTGGAGGTGTGCTTGGGATACTAGCCAAAAGTAGGCCGCTATGTACAATCTTCTCCTCCTCCTGCGCTGCCTCGCCGCTAGAAGTAGAACGCTGAATGAGACTAGAATCGTCGGCAAAGGAAGAAGCATCATTCTCAACCACAGCGAAAGCTTGCTTATTCTGGGCCTCTTTGATCTCTTCAAACGTTTCGTTCGCTACTGGCGGTGTTGACGGTTGGTCGACTAGAGAGTCCGGACGTAGTTTGGATTCTCCCGAATATTCTTCGCCTTTGTCCGCATCTAGCGCAGGAGCGACATCCACTAGAGAAATCTGTGCGGCGTGCTTTTCGACGGATGCCTGCTTTTCCTGATGGGAAAGTTCAGATAATACAGCTTGTTCCACTGCCCGAATGGGCTCGCGTCGATTCATGCGGGCTTGAAGATGAGGGAATGATGAGCAGGTCAGTATGTCGTCAAATGGGCTGCGCTTCTCGGCGTTGTTGACCCTACTTTCGTGTGACGAATCGACAAAGGTGGCATGAACTTTGGCTTTACTAGCACGCCGAAGTTGATGGGCTTGAACTGAAGGTAAGGGAGCATTAAACGTGAACGCATAACGGTTCTGTTTAGAATAATATTCCCAGAGTTTTTCGATCCCGTTCTCAAGAGCCAAGCTTCCTTTGAAGACAAAATCCCCATTCGCTTCCTCCTTTTGGTCCTGGTCACAGTTATTAGATGAATTCCCGTTTTCCGGGTCCAGAATACTAGAACTGCGCCGATTTCTTTGTCTCGATTTCCAAAATCTCTTTCGAAAGGTTTCCAATTCACTATCGGAGTCCTCAACTAGTTCAGGATGTCGACGACGTTCTTGGAAGGTCAACTGATCCGGAGAGGTAGGAGGCGTGAATTCAAATTCCTATGGATATTTCGGCGTTAATTGACATGATACAAAAACAAGATAACAGATCCAGAGCTTACCGGTTCGTGTTCTTCCTCCTTCTTCTGGACGACCTCGACACGGCTCGCTAATGCTTCTTCTTCGCATTTCACTAACCACTCCAGCAACGGTGTATCATCTTCAACGAGTTCTTCCTCGCGTTCGCTGTCCTGCCACCAATTGCTCCCAGGGTCTGAGTCGCTAATCGCGTCCTCCTCAACTTTATTCTGTTGATTGCGTTCACTCTTGAATCCGTGCCAGGCGTCTGGATCACTGTCATAATCCAAGATCTTGCGACGACGAGGAATACGATGGCGAGGTGGCTCAGGACGAGGGAGTCCGTCAAGCTCTTGAGAAACCGAAGGAAGGGACCGACGAGCTTTAGTCTTGGCCTCCTCATCAGGAGGAACTTCTCCGCCACTTCGCTTTTGTCCATCACCTTCGTCATCGGCGAAGTCCAATTCGTACCCAAGGTACTTGTAGTTCCCGCACCCAGAGGCGAAATGACGATTCTTCCAGTAGTAGACCATCTCTTCCTCGACCGCGTCTTGCTTCGCTTGAATCGGTCTCAAGAACTCTTCATACTGACTTTCCGTTTGGATCTCAAGACCCGCAGAAACAGTGGCACGTTTTCCAAGCTGTTCTGTTTCTCCCTCCGTTCTTCCTCCTGACCCTGGGCGTTCAACAGCTTGTTTAGCGACAGAACGGGAGTGTCGCTTCGAAGGCGGGACTTTTGGCACATTGCGCATCGATCTATTAGCGGATGCATGAGTTCCACCGGGTCGAACTAGGGGGTTTCGAATGATCTGATCGTCGGGATCTGTTGCGTTAAGTATGAGAGCAGCTAGATATTGAGGAGTAGGTTTCTTTGTAGACTTCAAGGCTTTCACATCTGTCTGAGGTTGAGACTCAGATGCGGGAAATGGAGGAGCCAAAGAATCGAGTGAAGAATTAGCAGGAGGATTAGCGGGAGAATCGCTAGCTGAATTTACAGAGTCCATATTAAACGATCAGATGGTTCGGATGATGCGGGAAGTCGTGAAATTTGGGTGTCAAAAAGCAACAGGAAAACACAAATTCAGAGAAAGCATACGTTTAAATATTGCACTTTAGCCACACCGTAAACGGACCACAACAGCGTGCATTATGACCACAGATGGATGAACCGAGAGCGGCGAACAATAAGTTCGGTGTGTTCATTGTGACGACGAGTGAGCGAATCAAGATCAAGAAGATGAAAATGAAAATATCCAAAATCAACTTATCGCCATGAGGTGAGACGAGCTAATATGGCGTCTGTTCTAAGAAAAAGATTTGCTGCAGGTCGATGGAACTGACGGTAAGGAATGGGAAGGGTTCGTTGACCCGTGAATTGAATCGTGGAATTTTTTCGATAAAATTAGTAGTCCCGTAGAGCTTCGAATTTTCATCGACTCTGAAGGAACGACGCGTAGTTTGCTACAGCCCGCATCAAATTGATAATCGTTCTCAGCGGTCCATCCAAAAGCTCGAGGATCTATATGCCAAGTAGTAAGATATAACTAAGGAGTCAAGGCGGGTCATTTCTCTGATGATTAGGCAGCGGAGGTACATACTGAAGTGAAGATAGGTGAGATATCGTTTGTACAGTTGCTCAAAAAAATCCCTAGAGGAAACGACGGTTGAAGATAACAAATGGCATCGCCAACTCCAGTACAGCTGAAACTTGAACGTATCAGCTGTATCGTGAAAATGGCAGATATGCTGTAATTATCCTTCAATGCATCTCTCCTCCAAGAGGGAGTTTTTCCAGAAGTTCAGTGTGAGACTGTGAGTAGAAGCCTACACTAGCAGACGGTAACACGAACAAACAGTGAAGCAAAGCGCCCTCATGACGATAGGCGCGCGAGAGGCCCCTTGAACTCGATCTATCTTCTACATTGCACGCTTTGGACGCTCCTATTGTGCCATTGAGATCAGACTGCTGTTGGTTTCTGATGATTGTTTTCAATGCGACTCTGCCCACATCTGCTTGTCTATGGGCCTTATATTCGGTCCTATGGTGTTTGCTATGCATTAATTTACACGACAAATTATGTTGTACTTGATTCATTTTAGACGTTGTTGCTATTCTACCAGGCCTTCCCTATCGAAAGGCTTGTGTCTTAATTCCTATCTTCGCACCACATCCTCCGAGTCCTCATTCTCGAACATCTTACTACTATCTTGAAACGCTCCTCGAACTTTCACTTTACATCAGAGTTGAATGGTCTAGGATTCTCCCAGACTAACATTCCTCTTAGAACCAACACTCAAGGTCGAGCAGAATGGAGATGGAGCTCTCTGAATCAAGTCCAGGAACACATGGAGTATCCTAGTCAATCCAGCCAAATCAGTAGATTTATGGTAGAGACATGGCATCACTCTCACACAGGCTCGTCTGAGTTCGGTCAACGCAAGACAGGAGCGGCGACCGTGAAGGCTTCTAGATGACGACGATCTGCCAACCTAGTTCTTGTATAAGAAGCTCAGCGTTTGGTGATATATATTCCACAATCAACACACGCAGTTTATCCACTCAACCGCAGTTGAAACCCCATCTTGCTACCCACAATCAACAACATGCAAACCAAATTCTTGTCTTTCGTCATCGTTGCCGTCCACGCCTCCATTTTTGCTTCGGCAGCCCCAATGTTCAGAGGACTCGGCGGTTTCTCCGGTCTTTTCGGAAACTACACCGGTGATTCCGAAAGCCATTCAGCCCTTCCTAGCGGACTTGCATCCATAGTCTCTGAACTTGTCGGACAACACGATCATAGTTCATCTAGCATTAGCACTTCCAGCGGTTCTCCCTTTGTCACTGTTTCCAACATATCGGCCACCGCCTCCATCAATGACGATCTCGAGGACGATGTTAGCCTTGTTGGCTTCGGCAAGTTCGGGGCAGGACACACTTACAGCAGTGGAGAACTCAGCGGGGAAATCACTTCCGCGCTTGGAGATATAAGCGGGCATTACACGGACGATTGTTCCAGCACGCTCGATGCATCCGGGTTTTCCTCAGACCTTGAGAGTCTCACTGGGGGTCTCGAGCGTCCTAGTGACATGTCAACCGCAATTGACACCATGACCGAGACTTTTCCAACCTCCTCCTTCACACCATCTGTCACCACATTTTTCACACCCACTTTCACTGCGAGCTCTGTCGATGTGTCCATCAGCGTCACCGTAGGAGACGATTCAGCCTCGTCTATGCCTACTTCGGACTGAAGAAACTTACCGAACATTGTTAGCCACTTTTGCTATCCAACGTTCGGATATTAGCTCATTGCCTTTTGCGTGCAGGTAGAAAGACAAGCTGAGAACGAAGGATCTATATAGATGCAAAATATGCAATATCTGACTACGATTCATCAATGACCATGTAACCATAACTTTAAAATGCGCCACTTCCACTGTAACCTAGAATTCCTCATTTATTCAATCTCCTTATGTTGATTTATTTTTGCGTGCAATGAGGCATGGCACCTCAAAACAACATACGATGGTGGCAAGGACCGACACAAAATTACACGTCTTAACCTTTTTAGCCATATCAGTAAAATACGTGCCATAACTGCAACGGATATCTTAATTTTGTAGCTTATTGAAAAAGCATCCGATAAGTCAATGATATTGAATGTCTTCGCGTTCCAACCAACTGCTTAGTCCCATACTTGAACCAATAAGCTCCCGGTGCAACATTGTCAGACATTGGGGAATGAAATAAAACCAGAAGAATTATCTCCGCAAGCCATGTTATCGAGCCACCAGAGTTCGAAAATCGAAGGCTTTGAACTAAAAGTTACCAAATTGTCAATATAACACGCCTCATTGAAGAAAGGATAAAGGTAAAGTCAGAGAGGAAGAGGAACTTCATGTCCAAACAGACCGTACCGGCTTCTCTCCCGGCTCCTCTCCTGTGCTCCCCCATCCGTTCATATCCATCCCCCCCTCATCTATTTTCAGTCAAACTAGTTACTACTGCCCCACATTCGCCAAATTCTCGCTCCCAGATCGGGATAATTTTCCGTAGAAAGGTAAAATCACTTTCAGCGGTTCACTATTATCGTTCAAGAATCGAGAAACCGGAGGTATTCAAGGTTATATATAAGCGATGTTTTCTTTTCTCACCACATAAGCACATTCGATTCATAAGCTGTTGCTCATATCGAAGTGGAAGTAAGTTATTGTCGGAGTCGGAAATCAAATTAATTACATACTGCTGAATCCGATGACCTTTGCATTAACAGACTTCCGATTCCGAAGATATCCAGGTTATTTAAACACAAAACTTTTGCTTCCTAGGGTAGCAACAGCACTAATGTCCGAAATCATCCGACCTCCATTCACACGAGAGACTGCTTTGAAGAAAGTGAAAGTTGCGGAGAGGGCTTGGAACACTCGTAACCCTCCACACATTTCTCTGTCGTACACGCCTGACACCATCTGGCGCAACCGTGATACGTTCTTGCAAGGACGTGAAGAGGTCGTGAAATTCTTGACGAAGAAGTGGGAAAGGGAGCATTTTTATGTTTTGAGGAAAGAATTGTTCGCTTTTACGGATGATAAGATCGCCGTTCAGGTATTACTATAGGAGTCCCACGTTCCGTTGACCTTTGGCTGATCTCTGAACTGCCCTCCTTTCTCGGATAGTTCTTCTATGAATGGAACGAGAAGGCAGATGGTTCCGGGCAATGGTTCCGCACATACGGTTTAGAGGTAATCTCTCCCTTCGAACCCGCTGCTCTCTTTGTTGACTTTCTTCCTGCTCTAGGACTGGACTTTTGACCGCGAGACTGGACTCATGCGAAAGCGCATGATGAGCGGAAATGATGTCCGTATCACTGAAGAGGAACGATGGTTCAGAGAAGGACCGGAGCATGTTGATGAGGTAGAGATTACCGAACGACACCTCTGAGCCATTCTTGTTCAAGAAATAGTCCAAACTTGTCGGACGATGAAAGAGGTGACGAAGCAAGGATCATACAAGTGAGCCTTTGATGTGTTGGGCGAACAGTCGAGACCAGATAACATAAACGTACGACATCTCATATGGGGAAAGAAGGCCAGGAGATTTGGTAGACCACAAGTGTGCGCTCCATGTCAGCACCTACAAAAAACATTTGCCCACAAGATGAAAGTAGATAAGAATAAGTTATCTCGAGATTGAAGAGATGAATCGCACAGAATGCCCAGAGATCCAAACAATTCAAGGAAAGGGATATTGATATTGTCATCAGTTGACCTCTGAGGATGTGAACGAAGTCATGCGTGGGAACTTTTCACATACTGCCTCTATCGGAACGTAAGTCTTGCCAAAAGCGATATCTTAACGAGAGTTCAGTAAAAGCTTTCATCAAGCTGGATGCAAGGTACGCCACAATCCATCTTTCGTACTAAAATGTTACCAACGAGCTATTCATGTATTTCCTCTGATAGAGAATCGCTTGGTCTGCTTGCAACCTTCTATTATTGTCTCCAGGCCCCAGTGGCAGTCCACTGATCCAGCTTAACGCATTTTGGGAGATGCAGTACAGTGTACCCCAAAGTACATATGAACCCTAACCTTACATCTTTCCCCCAAAGTCGAGTGTATTGCATGAACTCAAAGTCAAACTTCTCCGGTAATGGGTGATTTCAAAATCCCCCATTTTGGCTACGATGTGTCCATGCACTTCTGGAAGCTCGCTCTTAATATCTTCTTCCGTGAAATCCGACTTAGAGGTGCCTTTAATATACCTTCCGAAGGTCCTGTCATATTCGTTGGTGCTCCTCATGCTAATCAGGTAATCGGAGCCAAACGCGATCCTCGAACAATCACTTATAGATTTTAGATGCTTGACCCCTTGCTGCTCAGCATTCACGTACACAGAGAGACCGGTCGACACGTACAATTCTTGGCTGCCGCAAAGAGTCTCCAGAGAACGTTTGTGGGAGCATTCAGCAGGCTCATGGAGAGCATTCCTGTTGTCCGAGCTTTCGATAACGCGAAACCCGGAACAGGAACCGTGTATCTCAGCGAAACCGATCCTTGTTTGGTTCTCGGGCATGACACTAGATTTACGCAAGAATTCACACCTCGAATGCAAATTCAACTTGGAAAGGTAGTACAGTATGCAGCAGCTGAAGTGGTCGAGGTCATATCAGATACCCAGTTGCGGATCAAGCAAGAATTTAAGACCGCCAATGAATGGAGTCATGCCAGCACGGAGTTACTGGGAGGAAAAGAATCGGAATTTCGTTCGACTGGACTGGAGTTCAAGACGATACCGTATATTAATCAACAAGAGATGTACCGCTATGTGTATGACCGTCTCAAACATGGAGGGAGTATCGGTATCTTTCCCGAAGGTGTTTTCGCACTCATGCGTTTCTTAACTTTATCTCATTCGTGCCCCCAGGAGGCAGCCATGATCGAACGGACCTCCTTCCACTTAAAGCCGGTGTATCTTTGATGGCTTTAGGTGCAATCGCGCATGATCCTACGTGTCAGGTTAAAATTGTCCCTGTGGGGCTCTCGTACTTTCATCCTCACAAGTTTCGGTCTCGCGCTGTAGTTGAATTCGGGTCAGCGATGGAAGTACCTCCGGAGCTGGTGGAGATGTTCAAACAAGGTGGAAGTCAGAAACGTGAAGCCGTGTCGAAGTTTTTGGAACTTGTATACGACGCTTTGAAGACGGTGACGGTCAGGGCTCCTGATTATGATACATTAATGGTTTGTCTTCTTAATGGAATGGGGTATCTTCAAATGCTAATTATCTTGTAGCTCGTCCAAGCCGTACGACGTCTATATAAAACACCTGCCCAGCATTTGACGTTAGGACAAGTCGTTGAACTCAACAGACGTCTGTTGAGTGGTTACACACACTTTAAGGATGATCCGAGGGTAAAAAAGCTTCGCACGGATGTTTTGAAGTACAACTTGGGGCCTGTGACATTTTCTCTGCATTCATTCCGGATCGCCGGATGATTATTCCATCATTCATCAAATCTGGAGGTTCCATCGTGATATTATACAACTGTCAAATGCCACATGCAATGTTGTCATGGGGTTGTTGCCCGAGCCTCTATAAGAAGGGACTTTCGGACACATGTCAGCTCTTGGTGCCCTTTCATACTCTCGACCATTACATCTGGGTAACCAATACAAGCAATGGCCACTGAGTGAGCTTGTAGTTCACTGATATGCTTCTGATATTCCTAACACGTTACATACAGATCTTTCAGAGAAGCTCATCATTTTAGGATTGACAATGCCACGTTCGTTAACTATAATGAATCTCCTCCTGGTAAGATTCAGCCTTTATTCAATTTGAATTTGGGGTCATTGTGGCTAATGCATTCATACCATTATGGAAGATATCAATATCCCTCAAAAACTTGAACAAAAGCTGAAACCAGTCACTGGTACTTGGCTTGATAAAGACAAGGTCTGTTTAGAGGGAACCAGGACAGACATTATTGAGAAGATTTCTCAATGGATGTCCCAAAATGGTTCCAAGCCCCTTCTACTTTGTGGACAGGCTGGAACAGGGAAATCCACCATCAGCCACACCATTGGTTCAAAATTTGAGCCTAAGCTAGGTGCATTTTTTGGCTTTAATCGCACATTTGCAGCCACTAGGACTCCAAGCAATGCATTGCGCACTATTGCATATAGGCTTGGCATCAAGTTTCCTGAAATTGGAACAAAATTGCTATCCATAATTCAAGCCAATCCAAATGTATTGGAGAGCACCAGCATTCTAGAGTTATGGAAAACTCTGATTGTTGATCCTGCTCAAGTGATGGCTGATTCAGGTCAGCAGGTGCTTATAATAATTGATGCACTGGATGAATCTGGGAAGAGAGAAGAAGATGGTCCAAGAGACAAGTTGCTCTCTCTGTTATTTAATAGGTTGCATGAGTTACCTCAAGGTTTCCATGTCTTTATAACATCACGTCCAGAAAATGATGTTATGGAATACCTTCAGGGCCAAGAGTCTTTGGATACCCAAGCAATTCAAGTCCATTATATGAGTAATATCCAGGGCACAAATGATGATATCTATAAATATGTATATTCTAGGATGATGAAAAAGACAGTTTTAGGAAATCTAGAGGAACATCAATGCAAAATACTTGCAGAAAAAGCTGGAGGATTTTTTCAATGGGCAAACATTGTGTCAGCGACTCGGTAGCTCAGTACTGGGCCAGGCGTCACACAGAGGTAATAGATCAAAGAGATGGATAATGCGAGAGGAATGTGTCCTCAGATACTTGTCTAACTACCAAGGAGAATAGACGAGATCAGAGATAAAGACTATTCTACAAAATATTCTGTCTTATATACATATTGGGAAATGAATCCATGAGAATTATATCGTGCTGTAACCATGAGGCTATTCAATAAAAGCCACCTGTACACCATGATGAAACAACGAGGTAATATGAAGGAATGTATGTAGACGGTCTAGATCTGTCAATGCTTTGACAGACACGAGAGAGTCGCGTCGACAATTAATGATAATATGAAAGCAGCAAGGCTATCGCATGTTCATAAATAAAGGAAAAGAAAAAGATAAAGGAATAAAACAAACGCTCGTGTAAGCGCTCTTGCAAGCGCTTAATATACCTAAAAGGAGAATGAGCGTCTAAAGTACTAAAAAGATAATGAAAAAGAGAGCGTTCGTAACATCACCCTCTCCTTAGGGCACGAGTTCCACGATGTGCTTGTCGTAAGAGAAAGTTTTCGGATGGTAGTGAAGCGGAATTGGGTTCGGTGTTAAGTGGTGTGATAGGTCTGAAGAGTTGCGTCGGAAATATGGAAATAGGAATTTCTATGCGTCGAAGTATTGCGGGTTTTGGCTTTGTTGGGTTCTTTTCATGGAAATCTTTGAGTAACTGGTCGACATTAGTAAGATTCGACCGTGGTTCCCATGTCTGTTCATGAGAACCATATCCCTTCCACTGTACTTTATACTTGATGCCTCTGCCTACTTTCTTCGAGTCGAGAATTTCTTCTACTTCAAATTCTTCTTCTCCTCCAACAACTACAGGCGGTGGGCGAGTGTTTCGGGGTTGAGTAGGGAAACTGGGTTCTGTATACGGAGTGAGGAGGACTTCGTTGAAAACGTTATGTACATGTTTCCATGTACGTGGAATTTCCAGTTTATAGGAGCTGGCGCCTATCTTCTGTTGGATTGTGAATGGTCCATATCTTTTGTCGCCTAATTTCTTCATTGGACGATCTATTGACAGGTTTGTTCCTTCAAGCCAAACCTTATCACCAATTTTGTACTCTACGCCTTTCCTTCTTTTTCCGTCATATTGCTTCTTCATCTCTACCTTAGCTTTCTCTAAAGCTGATCCTACTTCTTTCCGTATTTTCTTCATTCCGTCTACAAAAGCTTGTACTGAGGGATTATCCGAAGTCATTTGAGTCGCTGTGCCTTTGTATGGATGTCTTCCTGTATCCGCATAGAAGGGAGAAACTTTTGTCGCTGAATGGACTTTGTCATTGTAGTTGAACTCCGCCAAAGGTAACCATTCGTGCCAATTATTTTGTTGATAATTAATGAACAAACGGAGATATTGTTCGATCTCTTGGTTTGTCCGTTCCGACTGGCCGTTTGTCTGTGGATGGTATGCCGTGGTAAAGTTCGCTTCAATGCCTAGTAGCCTATAAAGTTCCTTCATGAATCTCGAATGATACTGTGGGCCTCGATCGTGGACTATTTTGCGTGGTAATCCATGGGTGGAGAAGATAGAATCCCGATAAAGCTTTGCCATCCCTTCTGAAGTAACTGTAGTATGAGTTGGTACTAGTCTCAGTCTCTTCGTGAAATGGTCAATGAATATTGCAATTGCATTGTATCCACCTGACTCAGGGAGTTCGCCAATCATGTCTGTTCCAATTACTTCCCATGGTTCAGTCGGAATTGTGTGAGGATGAAGCTGTCCAACGGGTCGAGTACGATGAGATTTTGTCGCTTGACATTTCTCACAACCTTCTACGTACTTCCCAGCGTCTCGGGTAATTCCTGGCCACCAGTAATCACGAGTGACGAGTTCCGCTGTTTTGTACTGTCCGGGATGTCCTGCAAGTGGTGAATCGTGATATTTAGTAAGGATTTTGGATCTGAGTACGCTGTTCTTCGGTACATAAATCCGTCCTTTCCACTCAATAATCCCTTCAGTTTCTTTCCACTCAGGATTTTTGGCATCGAGGTTATCTTTCACGAGTCGATCGACATGGTTTCTATTCTTTTGGATTTCCGACAGGAATACTTCCTCTGGCGTGGAAACGCTGAGGGCGCGAGTGAAAAATTCCGGTTTCAAAAGAATGATATTCTCGTTATCCTTTTCCCCCGTCTCAAGACCTGTCATCCTTGACAGTATATCGACTTTAGCCATCGTTTTTCCTGGTCGATGAATCAGATTGAAATTATATTCTGCGAGTTCAAGAAACCACCGAGCTTGTCGTCGGTTCAGCTTTTGGGGTTTCTTGAAATATTGTAAGTTCGCATGGTCTGTAAAAATTTCGATCTGTTCTTCTGCTCCGAGAAGATACTGGCGCCAATCATCGAGCGAGTCCATAATTGCCATGAGTTCCTTGTCATAGATTTCATAATTTCTCTCAACTTCATTGAGTGAACGAGATCGGAACGCTACAGGCCACCATTTTCCATCGACGAATTGGGATAGACAACCACCATTTGCAAAGTCGGATGAATCGGCTTCAAGTCTAAACTTTCCATGGTTACGGGGAATAAGAAGGACTACTTCTTCGCAGATTCGGCGTTTGAGTTCGTCAAATGCATACTGTTGGGTTGCCGTCCATTCCCAGTTTCCATTCCCAGTAAGTTTCGTTAAAGGCTTCGCAACTTTACTAAATCCTCGAATAAATCGTCGGAAGAAGTTACAGAAACCAAGGAATTGTTGGACGTCATGTTTCTTCATCGGGACTAACCATTCTCGTACAGCTTGACTTTCTTCGGTCCATTCGAATTGTGCCGTTTTCAATGATGATTCCTAGATATTCTATGGATGTTTTCTCGAAAGAGCATTTCTCCGGTTTGAGGAAAAGTTTATGCTCTCGAAGAATGTCAAGGACTTGATTCACATTCTTCGATGACTTTTTAAATCATTCGTGAATACGAGTATATCATCCATATAGACTATAACGTGTCCTTCATTAATCAAATCTCTAAGGATATGATTCATGAATCCTTGGAACGTTGCAGGCGAATTTGTTAGTCCAAAGAACATGACGGTTGGTTCAAAAATCCTCGATTGGTTCTGAATGCAGCTTTCCATTCGTCTCCTTCTTTGATTCGTATGTTATTGAATCCCCATCGAATGTCCATCTTTGTGAATATCTTGGCACCCTTCAATTGATCAATAAGCTCCTGAATAAGAGGAAGTGGGTATCGGTTTTTGATCGTCATCTCATTCAGTTTGCGATAATCCTGTATTGGCTAAGAGTACCGTCTTTCTTTTTAATGAAAAAGAATGGTGAAGCCATTGGGGATGTTGAAGATCGAATACGCCCGGTTCGAATGTTTTCTTCAAGGAATGTATCTAACGCCTCTTGTTCCTTTGGGTTCAAGGGATAGATTTTGCAATCGAGTGGTTTAGAACCAGGTGTTAGTTCAATTGCATGGTCCCAAGGGCGTCGTTGTGGTAGCTGATCAAATTCCTTTTGACTGAAAACATCTGGGTATTTCTCTACATACGGAGTAGAAGTGTCGAAGTGTTTTCGTGTTTCTTCGTCTGCTTTCTTTTCCGTCCATTTCCTGGAATCTACTTGTTCCTGTACATATCGATCCCAGTCGAATATGAACACCTCTCGCCGTCTCCAAGTACTGCTCTTGTTTGAATATCTTCAGGTGTCCAGAAGTGAGGATCGTATCCACATCGAGTCGGGCATCGATCGAATGTCAATTCGGAATTTATCCAGTTGATGCTCGGGTTATGTTGTCTTAACCAATCTAATCCGATAAAGATATGGTTTTCTCCGAGATCTGTTACTCCGAATTGCATTCGTTCTGAATGATCACCTATAGTCATTCTGACTTCGACGTATTTACTGATAGAGCCGGCAGTGTTGATTGTTCCGTCTGTGTTATATACAGGAGTTGAAATGGGTAATTCCTTGGTCGGAATTCTATGTCGTTCCACAAACTTTCCATCAATACACGAACCAGTTGCTCCACTATCAAGTAATCCTTGTGTGACTATTTGTCGACTGTCTTCTAACGTCTCGATGATGACTGGAAGATTTAGGCTTCGTCCGCGTGTTCCACGAACATAGCTTTTCTTTTTTGTTGCAAGACTCTGAACAGCTTTAACTGCTGTCTTCCAGTTTAATGCACGTATCTTTGTGACGGTCTCTTCCGAGGCTTCTCTTACTCGCGAAGAAGGTATCCATTTCTTTAAAAGTCCAACGGCTTTTGTGAGATCTCCTTCTCTCAGCTTTTGGACAGTCCATTCTACCGTGTGGCGTAGGTATTGTATAGGTTTTTTAGGTACTTCGGGTTTTTTATGGGTAAATGCAGAAGCGTGTTTTTCTACAGTACCAGTTTTTATAATGAAGTCCAGCTCACTATCTATCATATTCGAAGTACTTATTTTAGGCTCCTCCAGACCTATGTCTACTGGGGAGCGTTTACAAAACCCAAACCAAAACCTTTTGCCAAGGCAATGAACGAGTCCATATCCATCCCTGCTGGCAGTTCTGGTGTAACGTCTACCTTTCGTATGTTAGTTTCTACACTAACGTTGTCCGTTCCTTCTTTACTATAGTTCGTGAATTCTACACTACGAACTGCAGCTTTGCCCTTCTTCGGGCAATTCCTGCTGATGTGGCCTCTCTCACCGCAATTGAAACAAAGGCCGTTCGCCTTTGCTCTGTCCAAGTCCATAGGTCGTCCCGAACCTCCAAAGATTGTTCCAGATCCGTCGCGTCTTGCCACCATGGGAGGAGGTCCTGCCATTCTTGCGCCCTCCCATTTCTTCGGCTGTTGCGTAGTCCCTTGGCTACGACTTTCTTGTGGGCTGTAATTCCAACCCGTTTTCCATCCGCGTTGTCTTTCTTCTAGACGTCGGCGGATTAAGTCATTTCCTATGGCTAGCTTCTTTAGCTGTTCATAGGATTCGAATTCTTCAGACCTCGTTCGGACTAAATCGCTGAGGATCGTTTGGCTGATTCCCCTCTCAGCTAGTTGAAGAACGAAATCGCTCTTCCTATCATAACCTGCTTCTTTAAGCAGGAGTTCGAATTCTTTAAAGAATTCATCGGCTGTCTTCTTCCCTTGTCGGAAGTGTTCGAGTTTGTCTCTCGCTTGCTTTTTCTGCGAGATGTCTGAGAAGCTGGACTTCAAGTCTTCGAGGAATTGGGCGTATCCAATATTCCATTCACCAGTGACTTCATTTCGATGATCATTGGTGTATACTTCCGCCCATATATCAGCTTGACCTCCTTGAAGATAGGAGACTGCAATGCTGATGGCGTAATCATCATCTTCGACTTGTCGAGTTTTCCTCAACTCGAAGATATAGGCGGTGAGTGTTCGATACCACGCTCGGAAGTTGGTGATGTCTCCGTCGAAGACTCTTGGCTCTTTCAATAGCGGCTTCTTGGATCGGTAGATTGGTGTAGTGGTGTTATCTTCTTCATTGTCTACATGACCACCAGCATGCATAGAGGTATTGGAGGGATCAGACATTTCTGATCCTAGTTCGGTTGTGAATGAGGGTGTCGGGGTAGGAGAGCCTAAACGAACAGTCGAGTCTGAAGATGCGGGAGAGGTAGAACGAGGTTGTGGGTATGGAAGTGAAAAGTCCTGAGGTCTTGATGCGAACGCCAGGATATGAAAGAGTGAATGCTTAGGGGTAGAGGCTCGTGTCGAATTATGTGTTAATCCAGAAGACTGTCTACGTTCGCTCCTCGCGCAACGTTGTCTTTCGAGTCGTCTGCGTGAAAACTTTTCGTTCCAACGGCCCTACTATCGAATCTTCCGAGGAAGAGACTCGATGTTCTGTTACTAGCCCTGATTTACACTCTTTGGTAAGAGTCAGGCACACTAGAGAGAGTATTTTCCTCTCAGCACGGGTTGAGCCGTACCACAGTGTCTCGATGTAGGTATGTATTAAAAAAGTTTTTACGCCAACGCTGGCCTTAACACAGACGAGCTTATGGAATGGGAAGTGGATAATGAAGGAAGAGGAAGGAGGTATAGGCTTGTCAGTGATGATAAGAAAAAAGTGTGTTTATAACGTAGCGGTGTCCAGTATCCAACCAAATGTCGAAGACTAGCAGGGTGTGACGGGTGGGTCGATGAGGATCTCTGATCTTCTGTCAGCGACTCGGTAGCTCAGTACTGGGCCAGGCGTCACACAGAGGTAATAGATCAAAGAGATGGATAATGCGAGAGGAATGTGTCCTCAGATACTTGTCTAACTACCAAGGAGAATAGACGAGATCAGAGATAAAGACTATTCTACAAAATATTCTGTCTTATATACATATTGGGAAATGAATCCATGAGAATTATATCGTGCTGTAACCATGAGGCTATTCAATAAAAGCCACCTGTACACCATGATGAAACAACGAGGTAATATGAAGGAATGTATGTAGACGGTCTAGATCTGTCAATGCTTTGACAGACACGAGAGAGTCGCGTCGACAATTAATGATAATATGAAAGCAGCAAGGCTATCGCATGTTCATAAATAAAGGAAAAGAAAAAGATAAAGGAATAAAACAAACGCTCGTGTAAGCGCTCTTGCAAGCGCTTAATATACCTAAAAGGAGAATGAGCGTCTAAAGTACTAAAAAGATAATGAAAAAGAGAGCGTTCGTAACACATTGTCTGTACATTTGTTAGAGGTCATGGCCGAGGAGGAGTACCTGTCAAAAAGCGTTTTAAGCACTTCATGGATTTGAACAAGTCAAGTTCAAATAACCCACCTGAACTTGATGAACTTTATGAAATCATCCTGAATGATGCCTTTACTGTCAATGATGAGGATGCCATGACAGGATACAGATCAATTATGTCACAAGTTTTAGCAGCTTTTGAGCCTCTGTCTCAGGCCACCTTAAAGAGACTGCAAACTGAGTATAATGAGGATACTGTCAGCAGTGTACTGTATTTCCTGGGATCTCTGTTTACAGGAATATGGGATTCAGATAATACACAAGTGAGGCCAGTACACACATCAGTCTTGGATTTCCTATTGGATGAAAAACGGAGCAAAAAGTTCAGGGTAGACTTACAACAAGGACATGAACTATTAGCAAAAGGGTCATTTCATGTGATGTTCCGAGATTTGCATTTCAATATGGGAAATCTGGAGAGCTCATATGTGATGAACTCTGAGATCAAGGATCTAGAAACCAAGTTATCAAACACACTCACACCAGAGTTAATTTATGCATGCTGTTGGTGGGATCTGCATCTTCAGAACATAGAGCCAAGTGATTTATGGGTTCATGACTTGGGGGAGTTCTTTTCTGGCTATTCACTATACTGGATGGAAGTTCTTGGCTTGATGAAAAAAATACATATTGCATCAAGAACTGCAAGACACACAATGACCTTTCTTGACAATCTTCAGGTATTTAGTTGATATTATTGAAATGACTGTATTTCTTTATTGAGAATGTTATAGGGCAAGATGGAATACTCTGATTTGAAGAAACTTATGACAGACATTCTTGTTTTCATACAGGTTTTTGGAAAAGTAATTATTATATCAACTCCACATCTTTACTTATCAGGGATGCCATTTATTCCAAAATCTTCCAAACTACACACAGTGTTTGAGAAATGTTGCAATCCACAGCGAAGAGCAGTTTTCTCCAGACAGATAAATGATTGGCCAGATCAACAAGTCATACTGAAGGGTCATACACAGGGAATAGATGCAGTTGCATTTTCTCCAGATGGCAAGAGAATTGTATCTGGATCATGGGATGAATCAATCAGAATTTGGAATGCAGACACAGGAGAAGCAATTGGTGATCCTTTGCAGGGACATTCACATGGAGTCAGCTCAGTTGCTTTTTCTCCAGATGGTAAGAGAATTGTATCTGGATCATGGGATAGGTCAATCAGAATTTGGAATGCAGACACAGGAGAAGCAATTGGTGATCCTTTGCAGGGACATTTATATGGAGTCAGCTCAGTTGCATTTTCTCCAGATGGCAAGAGAATTGTATCTGGATCTAATGACTGTTCAATCAGAATTTGGAATGCAGACACAGGAGAAGCAATTGGTGATCCTTTGCAGGGACATTCACATTGGGTCATCTCAGTTGCTTGTTCTCCAGATGGCAAGAGAATTGTATCTGGATCCAGAGACAAATCAATCAGAATTTGGAATGCAGACACAGGAGAAGCAATTGGTGATCCTTTGCAGGGACATTCAGAAGAAGTCAAATCAGTTGCTTTTTCTCCAGATGGCAAGAGAATTGTATCTGGATCTGATGACTGTTCAATCAGAATTTGGAATGCAGACACAGGAGAAGAAATTGGTGATCCTTTGCAGGGACATTCACATGGAGTCGGCTCAGTTGCAATTTCTCCAGATGGCAAGAGAATTGTATCTGGATCCAGAGACAAATCAATCAGAATTTGGAATGCAGACCCAGGAGAAGCAATTGGTGATCCTTTGCAGGGACATTCAGAAGAAGTCAAATCAGTTGCTTTTTCTCCAGATGGCAAGAGAATTGTATCTGGATCTAAAGACAATTCCATCAGAATTTGGAATGTAGACACAGGTGAAGCAATTGGTGATCCTTTGCAGGGACATTCAGATGAAGTCCAGTCAGTTGCAATTTCTCCAGATGGCAAGAGAATTGTATCTGGATCATGGGATAACTCAATCAGAATTTGGAATGCAGACACAGGAGAAGCAATTGGATATCCTTTGCAGGGACATTCACACATAGTCAGCTCAGTTGCTTTTTCTCCAGATGGCAAGAGAATTGTATCTGGATCTGATGACACTTCAATCAGAATTTGGAATGCAGACACAGGGGAAGTAATTGGTAATCCTTTGCAGGGACATTCACATGGAGTCGACTCAGTTGCAATTTCTCCAGATGGCAGGAGAATTGTATCTGGATCATTGGATAGGTCAATCAGAATTTGGAATGCAGACACAGGAGAAGCAATTGGTGATCCTTTGCAGGGACATTCACATGGAGTCAGCTCAGTTGCTTTTTCTCCAGATGGCAAGAGAATTGTATCTGGATCATGGGATAGCTCAATCAGAATTTGGAATGCAGACACAGGAGAAGCAATTGGTGATCATTTGCAGGGACATTCAGAAGAAATTGACTCAGTTGCTTTTTCTCCAGATGGCAAGAGAATTGTATCTGGATCATTCGATAGGTTGATCAGAATTTGGAATGCAGACACAGGAGAAGCAATTGGTGATCCTTTGCAGGGACATTCACATGGAGTCAGCTCCATTGCTTTTTCTCCAGATGGCAAGAGAATTGTATCTGGATCATGGGATAGCTCAATCAGAATTTGGAATGCAGACACAGGAGAAGCAATTGGATATCCTTTGCAGGGACATTTACACATAGTCAACTCAGTTGCTTTTTCTCCAGATGGCAAGAGAATTGTATCTGGATCCAGAGACAAATCAATCAGAATTTGGAATGCAGACCCAGGAGAAGCAATTGGTGATCCTTTGCAGGGACATTCAGAAGAAGTCCAATCAGTTGCTTTTTCTCCAGATGGCAAGAGAATTGTATCTGAATCTGATGACTGTTCAATCAGAATTTGGAATGCAGACACAGGAGAAGAAATTGGTGATCTTTTGCAGGAACATTCACAAGGAGTCAGCTCAGTTGCTTTTTCTCCAGATGACAGGAGAGCTGTATCCATAATGCAAGGTGAGCTCTCTGATGCTCACAAACCAATCTCTGATTGTGTAGAGAAACCATTGACAGGCTCTAATACTACATCTCGCAATTACAACTCAATCAAACACTCTCAGAACCCTCATCATTACCCTATCAACCAATACTTCTCCTTTTATTCCTGTCACCTTGATGACGAAGGCTGGTTACATGGCTGGCACTCTGATCTAGGCTTTTCTGTTATCATCATCTGGATACCACCAAAATTCCGTCCAACCCTTTTGTTTCCACCTACACATGTCATTATTTCTCAGAATGGTAGCTGCACCCTGGACCTGCTCAATTTTGCATGTGGAAAGGACTGGATACAGTGTTCTAGAAGCAATGTTGCACCAGTTTTCAGAGAGTAATTATTAATTGGAATACAATGATATGCTGACTGAGTACTGAATTTAAAAGGAAGATGCTATATAGCTAAAACCAACACACACACACATACACACTCAAACACAAATTACTCTAGGGTGTAGGAAAGATATTCAATTCAAAGTACAAGTTGACTTTGTGTAGTTTACATCTAGACAAAATACCTGTTGCCTAGGCTTCAATGAATCACACTGATAGAACCCCAGGATGACCAGAAAGCCTGTGCTGCTTTGGTAGCAGAGGTACTTTCAGAATGCCAAGAGACACCCTGTTAGAGTTATGCTGAATACAGCCAAGTGGACCATCCAATGGCGGTGCAGTGCAGAGTGATAGGTGATCAGACGTTGATACCACTATTAGTAGTACCCTACTTAGAGCCGCGTTGTTATGATCATGCACGGTCGTGGGTGATGAGTTGAATCGCGGACTATAAGTCCGTGGGGTAAAAGACCGAACACCGAGATAAATCCCGGTGAGGGTTGGGAAAACCTACGGAGAGGTCGTCGGACGTTGACGCTACTATCAATAGCGTCCCCGACACGCCGCTGTCCGAAAGCAAAGGCGAGGGTAATTCTGATCGCAGGAGAAACTCACGCAATCGTACTTAGGGTGAGGTTTGAGTATGAACTCTATTTGAATACACTATCAAAGTGCGCTATCAAAGTCGATATTTAAACTAAGGACCAACTATTCTACTCTCGTAGCTTTATACGGTACTTGCTACCTAAGGGCCGCTAAGCGATAGTTATCCTAGAATAGTATGGTCGAACATGAGGAGAATAAAAGGGGTAAGTATAAAGGGAATGATATAAAAGGATATATAAAGAATCGGTTAAGGTGTGAGGGATATAAGAGTGAAGTGTAAAAGGATCGCGGAGGTAAGCTCCGCGACGGAAGAAAGTAATGGAATCAAATACCGGAAAATGATCGTCGGAACCGCGGGGGTTGAACTTGGCATGGTCGTAACACGCGTTCCCAAGTAGAAGCAGTCGGATGGAGCGAGGGATCTGATCCGAAGCAAGGCAAGGATAATGTCTCAACTGAGTATGGACTGTATCAGTCAACTGAAGTCAATGTTATAGGTATGCTTCCAAGCCTTCAATCATCAATTGGTCTCCTGATCATTCGATGTTTTGACTTAGTACTCTTGCTTCTCCTCTATCTGCGATCAAACCTCACAAAGTATTTGAACTATTGGATACGAGTGATTCTCACACTACTGTTCTTTAATTATCTTTTATTTCTATTACTGGGAACTGTTATATTCATGCAGGACAGTCGATTTCTTTTATACATATATACACTAATCGCATCCATCGCGTCCGACGAATCTGTTATACGTTCATCCTTCACCGCATCCAAAGGATGCGATTGCACATTCTTTATTACAATACTTGTAGTTAACATCCACACATTCCTTCATTCGACATTATTACTCTTACCGAGATCATATGCTCATCAGTCAGCATACTATACATGTGTTGTTTACTTATTACTCTGGTTAGCTACAAGACTAGTATTTAAGCCGTAGTGTAGTTTAGCTTTACTTCAGTTTAAATATTGACTTCAGTTGACTTATACAGTCTATACTCAGTTGTGACATTACACTCGCTTTGCTTCGGATTGGATCCCTTGCTCCATCCGACTGCTTCTACCTGGGACAAGCGACTCTAACGAGGATACTACTAATAGTGGTATCAACGTCCCATTACTCTCGCACCGTCCCGCATCCATCGGACGGTCCACTCGGCTGTATTCAGCATAACTCTAACAGGAACTATCCAGGTTCTTGTTGGTTTGATTAGTACTCTTATTGTAATAGTTTTAACAATTATATTACAAGGTATAAATACTGTAGCATCTTGTAGATAGTTCTCCAGTTTAAATATCAACTTAGATCATTGCTGAACTCTGTCCGGACTTATATCTCTCTTCATCATTGTTCACATTATAACTGGACAATATCCGGATGTCTTCTTTACTTCTTAGTCTTTCCTCATCATCTTAAACATTCACGGGACCGCAAGACAAGGCAAGGGCACTACCGATAGTGGTGATACAGTTCTTAGTTCATCTTTCTATATATTGATTAATGATTGTAGATCGTTGTTCATCATCTCAATCAAGACCAAAGTCATTGAATTCTATTTTACTCAACCCCCTTCACCTAAGACCCTACGGAACCTCACCAGCACGGTTTTGACAGTATATTTAAACTGACTCTTGCTATTGTCGCTTATCGTTTTTTACATATCCTATGGCGCCTCCAGTGACTCGACAAGCACGATGGAACCAGACAAGAACTCTCACCAGAACCACTGACAATTCAGATGTACTGAATCTTGCTGAAGAGCCAAATCCCTTCGATGGACTTGGTATCATTCATATTTACTTCTGAGATCGATTGCTTTGATCGAGTTGTACGAGGCATTCGGTTATCAAATGCTAAGTGCTCCGGCTTTATTGTCTTTTTATTTATATTGATGATGTCGGATTATATTAGTTATTGTCTTTTACTTACAGCTCTTATTGTTATAGATTTAACAATTAGGAATACAGGTATATAATCTGTAGTATCTTGTACATAGTTCTTCAGTTTAAATATCAACTTAGATTGCTGCTGAACTCCATCCAGAACTCTCTCTTCTAATTGTCTAACGTTCGCACTATAACTGATCATTATCCGGACATCTTTATACTCTTACTCGTCACTCTGAACATTCACCGAACCGTACAACGAAGCGGGGGCACTACTGAAAGTAGTGTCACGGTTCTAGTTCATCCTTATAATCTTCCATTGCAATTGAGCTGACCGATCATCTTCGATTACATCTCTTGAGACTTTGGTTATAAACCGTAGTCTTAATTCATCCCGATTACTCTGGGATCGCTTCGATTCATTCCATACCTTCTAAGACTCGACGGAACCTCACCGGCACAGTCTTAACAGCCATATTCAGAATCAATCTCGGCCTTAGGAGGTCGAAGACAAACCAATGTTTTTGGACCAACGACTTCGACAGCACCTCCCACCATGGAAGTGAACCCCAAGTTCGCTATCAGCGGCAACACCAAAACATTGGATTATGAAATCCAAACCCTTTACACTGCAACTGGAATGCTGGTTCAAGTTTGAACACCCCATAGAATGACTCGGACAGCTACTGCTTGTTTGTCAACATTTATCCCTCTATTTCCAATGACAGCTACTATCTTTGGACAACTCTTGGCCCAAAATGCACCAGAAAACACTCAAATTCCTGAAGGACAGGAAGAACAAGATGGAGAAGATCAACTTGAAGAAGAAGTTCGAGACGATCAAGAGGTTGAAGAAGAACTAGGAGGTCCTGACAATAACCTGGCCAAGCCGAGTGGACCGGATGACGAAGGACCTGATGGACCAGGCGGACCAGGCAGTGGTGGACCCGGTGGAGGATCTGATGGACCAGGGAGTCCAAGGAGACCTATATTCCCACCAAACAATAACTCCTCCGAAAGGGAGTTTCTACAAATGTTCCAAGCTTTCCGAGGAACACTCAATGGATTAGGTAACGCTATCACAAATCTATGAACAGAACCATCCGAATTGAGTAAAACAAAAGTTTGACAGCCCGATGTTGTCAGCGACTCAATAGCTCACTACTAAGCCAGGCGTCACAAAGTCGAGATAAATGAAGTGAATGAGAGGAGTAGATGGTTTTGATTCTGGTCTAGCTACAGAGGAGGATAGACAAGAACAGAGATAAAGACTACTTGATGAAATACACTGTCTTATATACATATCCTAAGATGAATCCATGGGAGTCATCATGAGTCGCTGCCTTGAGGCTATACAATAAGAGTCGCTCATATCCATAAGTAAGGCTATCCGTATACAATGATGAAACAATGAGGTAATATAAAAGAATGTATGTAGATGGCCTAGATCTGTCAATACTTTGACAGACACGAGAGAGTTGCGTCGACAATTGATGACAGCGTGGAAACAGCAAGGTTGTCACACGGTCATAAATAAAAGAAAAGGAAAAGATAAAAGAATAATACAAATGCTCGTGTAAGCGCCTACAGCGCTAATATTCCTAAAGAGTGAATGAGCATTTAAAGTATTAAGAAAAATAGAAAAAGAGTCTGTTCGTAACATCACCCTCTCCTTAGGGCACGAGTTCCACGATGTGCTTGACGTAAAAGGAAATTTTTGGAGGGTAGTGAAGCAGGATTGGGTTCTGTGTCGGCAAGAGGAAGAGGTCAAAACAATTCCGTAGGGAACAAGGAAATTGGAATTTCAATTCAACGAAATATTGTGGGTTTTGGTTTCATCAGATTCTTTTCATGGAATTCTTTGAGGAGTTGGTCGACATTTGTGAGATTCGACCGTGGTTCCCAAGTTTGTTCGTGTGATCCGTACCCTTTCCATTGGACTTTATACTTGATTCCTGTTACGACCATGCCAAGTTCAACTCCCGCGGTCCCGACGATCATTTTCCGGTATTTCGACTTCATCATTTTCTTCCGTCGCGGAGCTTACCTCCGCGATCCTTTTACACTTTGCTTTTATATCCCTCACACTTAGCCGACTTCTTATATATCCTTTTATATCATTTCCTTTATACTTTCCCCTTTTATCTTCCACATGTTCGACCTTACTATTCTAGGATACTATCGTTTAGCAACCCTTAGGTTGCGACTACATGTTACGATCATGCTAGCTCAGGTATGACTCCCACATCTTCGCTACCTTCTCGCAACCCTTCGCTGAAGCTTTCGCTGCTTCGTATCTTCGCATCGCATCTTTGCATCTTTGCATCTTCGTATCATCGGATCATCGTACCTGTTATCTATCATCTGACACTTGTTCCATGTGGTCTATTGTCTTTTCTATTGAATAGAATAATTACTATAAGTACTGTAGTTCACTGTACTTGCTTCCTTAGTTTCGAAATCGACATAGATTGTCTTTCTCCTATCCTGCACACTCTGAGACTTAGTTCAAAGTCTTCTAGCTAACTTCGTCACTGTGCTACACGTCGCCGAGACTTTAGTCATCGCTATCGCGTTGCACGTCTCGCGTCGTCTTGTTTATTCTCGTATTGTCTTCGCTAGCACTCCGAGGACTGAAAGGAGCAAGGGTGTTGCTAATAGCTTCGCCAAGTCCTATCCCGTTCATTAGGAGATCAAGCAAGTACTTGAGGGTACCTTGCACGATCTTAACAGTATTTCGAAACTCTACTTGTATCCTTTTGCATTCAAAACTCGCACTGATTCGTTTTCCTTATGTCCCAAACCAATCCAGGCCCTGGATCGTCGCGCCCTGTAGGACGTCAGCGCTCAGCGACGGTTGAATCTAGTGCTCCTGGTATAACCAATGTCGCTACTCCGAACCCCTTCATATCAACTGCTCAGGCATTATCTCCATTTAACCGCACTCGCTTCGCACGTATTCAGAACTACGAGACGCGTGATCGGCGTCGAACAAACGCTGGGTTTTCTACCATTCGTTTGAGCGATGCTAATATTACCGCTGTTCGTAGCACACCCATTCCCGAAGAGCCACATGTCTCGCCTTCGATGGCGTCTCTTCGCCGAATGTACCAACCCCCCGACACTGCTCCTCGCACTCGTGCGCCCTCTGTCGCATCGGAGTCCGAAGCTCATTTATCAGTTCCCGATGGTGAAGAATCCGTACACGAGGATTTCCAAGACCCAGAGGTCCCTGACCTTCCACCTGATCAAGAGCTTCACCCGATACCTCCACGCGCCCCTGATGGTGATGGCGGAGGAAGCGGCGGAGGAGGTGGTGGTGGTGGTGGAGGCGGTGGCGGCGATGGTGGCGGTACACCTCCTCTGACCGCTGCTAACCCACCTGCTGATAATACAATACCCGAGGGAGAAACCCTCGCTCTTTCGATGCTTCATTCGCTGATCACTTCTCTAAACGGCATCCAGATGTCTATAGCTAGGCCTGCCGTCAGCGAAGGTGGAACTGCCAAGGCGAAACTTCGCGATCCTGACGCCTTCGACGGTTCTGATCCCCGTAAACTCCAATCTTTCCTTGTCGACCTCACCCTCATTTTCGCCGATCGCCCGCGATACTTTACAGATGAGCGGAAAGTGTCCTCTGCACTTTCGTATTTTTGCGGTTCGGCGAAGGAGTGGTTTGAGCCAGACCTTTTGTATCCTGACCCGATAAATCCGCCAGCATGGATGTCTAGTTTCGAGTACCTTGTTCAGGAACTCACAGATAATTTCGGAGTCTATGACATGGAAGGAGAAGCGGAGGATAAGTTGGGAAACCTAAGAATGAAGGGATCGGACAACGTAAGGAAGTATATGATTCGCTTCAACTCGCTGGCAAACGCTACATCCTGGGATGCTGTCGCACTCGCGTGGGCATTCAAGCGCGGCTTAGCTACGCGAATCAAAGACGATCTCGCTCGACTCCCGACGGAACCATTGACGCTTGTAGAGCTTTGCCGAGAGGCGCAACGCTCGGACGCGAGGTACTGGAAGCGGGAAGAAGAGAAGCGTCGCGAGTCAGCCCGCGCTGGGACTACGGCTACGCAACAAACTGGTACAGGAAAGGCCACGGGAAAGGCAGCGACAGTACCGTCGGCTAATCCGCAAAAACCTGCGCCCACTGATAGCTCCAAAGGCAAGAAGTCTAATGGGAATCAGAAGGGTAAGGGCAAGAAGCCGAACCTTACTGGTAAGTTGACCGATAGCGGATGGCTAACTCCAGCAGAACTTCAACACCGCAAGGATAATAACCTTTGCCTCTTCTGCGGTCTTGCTGGGCACCGTATCGCCGAATGCCGCAAACGTCTCGCCTCTGAGGCAACCCGTGCTATGGCTAGTACTACCGATTCCGCTGCAGTCGCCTCGACTTCGCAGCCGGAAAAATAGCCAGCAACTTCAGTTCCTGTGCACAAGACTGGAGTTGCGTTGACCGGGATTGTGCCACCACTCAGGAAGTAATCTGCAACGCATCCGCTCTTTCGTATACCAATTCGCTTCGTCTGTTTCTCACTACTGAATTTGTTCCAACTGATACTTTTGATACTACTACCATTTCGCTTCTCAAATTTCTCGCTCTTCTTGATTCCGGCTCCATGAATGATTTTATTGATAGCGCGTATGTAGAACAGAACAATATACCTACAATGCCGATTTCGCCGATAAATTTACGATTATTTGATGGTTCGCTTGCCGCGTCGCCGATCACAGAGATCGCCTCGCTACCCGTTCGCTTTCCTACCGGGGAACTTCTTGACTTGGACTTTTATGTCACACCCTTGGATTCGTCTTGTAAAGCAGTTTTAGGATACAGTTTTCTTTGCCGCTACAACCCGTTGGTTGATTGGCAACATACTACTATTTCTTTCCAAAATGCTACTAACAATTCGTATCCTCAGACGTCTTCCTTTGCCGTTATGGCTTCCCCATCCCAAAGGACATCTCCCGCTCATGTGGAACACCCACTTCCATCTTCGCCGCCCCCGCGGAATTTGTCAGCACCCTCGCCGAAAACCCCGAAAAAGCGCAACAAACCCTCGTACCCCTTGAACCTATCTATACATATCCCTCCGTCACTCAAATGGGATCACAACTCGTAAGCAGCAAAGCAGTCGACATTAGGCTGCTCGGTGCTCGTGCCTTTCATCGCGTTTGTAAGGAAGCTGGGCGCGAACCAGTAATGTTTTACGCTACCCAATCCACCTTCCATACTACTCCGCCTACTTCATCGCCCGCTCTCGCGGCTGTGAGCACTGAAGATCTATCTATTCCGCCAGAATACGCGGAATTTGCCGATATATTCGACAAGATGAAGGCCGACACACTTCCCGAGCATCGCGACTTCGATATCAAGATCGACCTTGAGGAAGGTAAATCGCCGCCCCTTTTGCGCATTTACCCACTCTCGCCAAAAGAACAAGAGGCACTCCGCAAATGGCTGGACGAAAACATCGCCAATGGGTTCGTTTTGCCGTCAACTTCGCCGCACGGCGCTCCAATCCTCTTTGTTCCGAAGAAGGATGGTTCGCTTCGCCTGTGCGTAGATTTTCGCGGCCTCAATGCCATTACGAAAAAGGACAGGTATCCTTTACCCCTTTTATCCGATTTACTTGACGCACCAGGCAAGGCAAAAATATACACCAAAATTGATCTTCAACATGCTTTTCATCTCGTTCGCGTCGCTGCCGGTAATGAATGGAAAACGATGTTCCATACTCGCTACGGTTCATTTGAATGGAATGTTATGCCTTTCGGGCTGACGAATGCACCCGCGGTGTTTCAGTGGTTTGTTAATACGGTCTTCGCCGATCTTCTTGATCGTTTCGTCATTGTTTATATGGACGATTTGTTGATCTAGTCCGATAATCTAGAACAACACCGCGAACACGTTCGTGAAGTGCTTCGCCGGCTTCGCCAGCACAAGTTATACGCTTCAGCAAAGAAGAGTGAATGGCACAAAGACACGGTAGAGTACCTCGGTTACATCTTGTCACCGGAGGGTCTCCGAATGGCCGACGACAAGGTCCAGACCATTTGTGAGTGGCCGACGCCTTGCAAGGTGAAGGACGTTCAGTCTTTCCTCGGCTTCGCCAACTTCTATCACCGATTCATTTATAATTATTCCGACATCGTCGTTCCTCTCACACGACTCACGCGCAAGGATGCTCCCTGGCTTTGGTCGTCACTGCAACAGTCTGCTTTTGATTTGCTTAAAGATGCTTTTACTCACGCTCCAGTTCTCGCGCATTGGGAGCCTAATAGGCCTTTCATTGTGGAAACAGATGCATCCGATTACGCAATTGCCGCTATCCTTTCTATCATTACTGCCGACAACGAAATACATCTGGTCGCATTCCTCTCGCGAACGCTACAGGCCGCCAAACTTAACTACAACACACACGATAAAGAGCTTCTCGCCATCTTTGAAGCCTTTAAAGCATGGCGCCATTACCTAGAAGGCTCAGGTGACCCAATCGACGTTGTCACAGACCACAAGAACTTGGAGTATTTCTCAACAACAAAAATTCTGACTCGCCGACAGGTTTGCTGGTCGGAATTTCTTCACCAGTTCAACATGGTTATTCGCTTTTGCCCGGGAAAGCTCGGTGGTAAACCAGATGCTATGACTAGACGATGGGACGTCTACCCTAAAGAGGGGGATAGCAGCTACGCCAAGGTCAATCCGCAGAATTTTAGACCCATCTTTACTGAAGAACAATTGACCTCTTCGCTTCGCGTGACCTTTTTACAAGGACCAGTCCTCAGGGCGTCAGTTATCATGGATGTTGATTCACTTCACAAGTCCATCCGCGAAAGCTATCACCATGACGCTGAGGCTGTTAGAGGTTTGGAGTTCACCGACGATGCTCAGTATCCTTGCTGGACGCTCGCCGATGATGGTCTACTTCGCCTCGACAACCGCGTTTATGTTCCCGATCATTCTGATCTTCGCGTTCAGGTACTTCGCAATCACCACGACCATATACTCGCAGGACACTATGGCATAAACCGCACACTCGCGCCGGTTCGCCGAGAGTATACTTGGCCAAAAGTTCGTGAATTCATACGTGATTATATTTCCTCATGCACTGTTTGCGGTCGCAACAAACCTCGCCGACATCGCCCGTACGGTTTCCTTAAACCGCTTCCCATTCCTGTCCGCCCATGGGATTCCATCTCCATGGATTTCATTGAGCAGCTTCCCGACTCGAACGGCTACACAGCGATTCTTGTCGTTGTTGATTGTGCATCCAAACAAGCTATTTTCATTCCGACCTACGATACAATCACTTCCGAGCAGCTCGCTGAGCTTTTCGTCATTCATGTGTTTTCGAAACACGGTGTTCCTCGCCACGTTACCTCCGATCGCGGTTCTGAGTTCGTCTCAGCCTTTTTCCAGGCTATTGGTAAAGCCTTGGAGATGGAGTTACATTTTACCTCTGGTTATCATCCTGAAGCTGATGGTCAGACAGAGCGCGCTAATCAAACCTTAGAACAGTATATTTGCATCTACTGTTCGTACCAGCAAGATGACTGGTCGCGCCTCCTGCCTATTGCCGAGTTCGCCTACAACAATGCGCCGAACGCTTCCACAGGTATTACTCCATTCTTCGCTAATAAAGGTAATCATCCGAATATCACCGTTCATCCCGAGTACAAACTCGCTTCCGATACTGCTCGCGATTTCGTCGTTGACCTAGATGAACTCCATTCTATCCTCAAAGACGAAATGGCACTCGCCCAGTCTCGCTATAAGGAGCAGGCTGATCGGAAACACATCGCGCAACCTATCATTCCTGTCGGGTCCAAGGTATACGTTCTCGTGGAACATATTCACTCCACGCACCGAAGTTCGCCGAGAAATATCTTGGCCCTTTCACTGTTCTTGAACAAGTCGGTTCATTATCGTTCAAGCTTTCACTCCCTGATTATATGAGCCGCATCCATCCGGTATTCCATGTATCTCAACTCGAACCCTACACTGAAAACATTATCCCCCATAGAGTCCAATCTCTGCCTCCGCCAATTGAAGTCGACGGCGAACCAGAATACGAGATTGCCGAAATACTCGACTCCAAAATCGATCATCGCCGAAAGGCTTGTCCATTGCTCTACTATGTTCGGTGGAATGGTTACGAAGGTACTGCCGATGAATTCTCATGGGTTTTGGCTTTGGAGATTACAACTGACGAGTCCTCGCCTGAACCCGACGCGCTTCTCACATTCCACGAAAGGTATCCTACCAAGCCAGGTCCACTAGCGAAAGTTCTCGCTAGCGTGTAAGATTGTTTCGCCCCTCGCTTTACTCCTCGCTCCATACTTTGCTCTTTATCTTCTCGTTTGCTCTTCGTTTCGCTTTCCTCTACTCTTCGTTCGCGCTCTTCGCGGAAAACAACAAAATGATAGTTTTTTGATTGTTGTTTTCCCTATTATTCTTTTGTAATAATCCAAGAAACATTTTATTTAACAAAGTTCAAAAACATTTTATAGCTACAAATTTCTATTTACAAGTCCATTCCGCGATCTAATCGCCATTTTCATCGTCCTCGCTACTCTCGCTGCTCTTCTCGTTCCTCGTTCCAGACGGCCCAGCAACGTTCGCAAAGACAGGGTAACGACCCATTGCCATGTTCTCAAGGATCGAGAGCATCCGTCTCTTGTTTTCCCTCGCCACGGTTTCCATTGTTCCTACCCTCGTGCGCAACTCACCCAACTCCGAGCGAAGCAAGAGAACCTCTTGCTCCAGCCTCTCCTCCTTTCGCCAACCACTTCCCCGCCTCGGCAATCTCGTTATACCCTCATCCTCGCTTTCGCCTTCTTCGCCTTCATCCTCGACAATTCGTGTTGCCGTCCTCGCCTTCTTCTGAGTCCGACTCCCCTTGCCAGACCTTTTGGTATCATGGCACTTCTCGTGGCGACAAATGCAACGAGTGCAGCGGGTAGACTTATCGTCGCGCAGCTCGCACATCTCGTCTACCCACCTACAATTCACGCAAGGAGGTGAACGGAGGGTTGAGCGGGAAATTGTTAGAGTTATGCTGAATACAGCCAAGTGGACTGTCCGATGCGATGCGGTGCGGTGCGGGATAATAGTAATGGGACGTTGATACCACTATTAGTAGTACCCTCGTTAGAGTCGCGTGTCCCAGGTAGAAGCAGTCGGATGGAGCGAAGGATCCGATCCAAAGCAAAGCGAGTGTAATGTCTCAACTGAGTATAGACTGTATAAGTCAACTGAAGTCGATATTTAAACTGAAGTACAGCTAAGCTACACTAAGGCTTAAATACTAGTCTTGTAGCTAACCAGAGTAATAAGTAAATAACACATGTACCAAATGC